>CAUYRH010003674.1:0-50641 GCA_963574655.1 Perodicticus potto
TATATATATATATATATATATATATATATATATATATATATATAGTGCCTTTGTATCTACAATTACGCCTGTCTCATAATGAACAACTTTTTTTTTTTTTTTTTTTTTGAGACAGAGTCTCCATCTGTCACTCTGGGTAGAGTGCTGTGGCATTACAGCTCACAGCAACCTCAAACTTCTAGACCCAAGCGATTCTCTTGCCTCAGCCTCCCAAGTAGCTGGGACTACAGGTGCCTGACACAACGCCAAGCTATTTTTTGGTCTGGGCTGGATTCGAACCTGCCCGCTCTGGTGTACGTGGCTGGCTTCCTAGCTGCCTGAGCTACAGGCGCCGAGCCCATAATGAAGATCTTAAAGATTCTATAATATTCAAGCTTAAAAATATCTAAAAAGAGTGCATGAAATCATGAAATATGGCCCATTTAAACAATTATGGACATTAATTAAGTGTCAAACTCTTCCTGACATCCTCATTCCTCACTTACAGTGGCCTAGGTCTTGGTCATCAATTTGCTACACTTGCCTCTTATTTTGTCTTCATGTTTGTTTAAATCATTATATACTTTTGCAACAAAAAGTTTCTTAAGGACATTGGACAAACACTACTTCCAATTAGAACAAGTTCCAATTGACATTAGAATGAAACCAGAGCTTTAGATGATGTTTAATTCTCCCATCACCATGACTTCTGTTGAAGCAAATTTTCTCAGTAATACTTTCAAATATGAGCACCTCTTCAGTTTGTATATATGTGTATGTGTACGTCTACATATATACATATGTGATATATATTTCAAGCCAAAATGAAAAAATAGAATGCCAAACACAATTCATTCCAAGTAACACTATGTTAAGAAATCAAACTTTAGCCCAAAAACATCATTTCATGTGATAATTTTGGGCTTCCTGGCATATGTGAATGAATCTATTATTTTGTAAGGTTAACTATCCATACTTATGTGTGTTACCCGGGGATCTAAACCTCATTTTCTCTCATTTGATAATCTATTATGGTATAAAATAGTGCCCGCTTAGGGTTTGTGCCGGAAAAATTACTAAGCAACAAAGTCCTTTCATTTCTGCCTTTTATAATTGAACGCCCCATTCCCCCATGACTGCTCAGACCTGCTTCCCATGATGTTTGCTGTCTGCATAGAAAACACCTGTGTGCTGGGCCCAACCTCTTGATCACATACACTTACTTCCTGTGCTTAAAACTCTTCTCTCTACCTTTCCAGACCGAGGTCCACCCTGTCCTTGGTGTGCTCCTAGATTTTATACATATTTCTTCTAGCATTTTCCTCATTACTTTCCTCTTGCCTGTCTAGTTTGGCCTTGCATTTACTCCACATTGTCTGAAATACTGCAAAATCTCGGAATCGCTTAAATACTTTCCTAGTGAATAAATGAATGTGAACAAATAAGCTTAAATTGAAATTATAACACTCAGCTTACCTCTAGTGCCTTTTAAATTCTACATATTTTAACTTTGTATAACTAATAATTCTACCATCTCTTTATATTTTTTCAGTATAATTTTTTTATATAGAGAGAAGTACAGCAACTATCCCACTATCCAACTTTATGCTTATGCTTTTTAGAAAGAAAAATATAGACCATTTTCTTTTTAGAAAGAAAAATAAATACCCATTTTATTAAATATCTTGTTAGTCAACTAGAATCCTTTCATTTAATATTGTGTGTTGTGTCTGTGAGGTTTACTGAAGAATAAAATGCATGGTAAAACAAGTTACCTAATATTTTATATCTAAATTTATTAGTTTAATTTTTTAAAACATTTTAAAATGTTTTAAGGAGTTCAATTTTACATTTAAGACACATTTATTAACATATTGATATCTAAATTGTACACATCAGTAAATGTTTAAAAAGTTGAAAATGAAAGGAAGTTAAACAAAAAAAATGTTTGCATTACAGCTTAAGGAAAGTACCATTTTTGGCCACTAGAGGGAAGCTACTTTAAACTCAACAAAGGAAAAATTTAAAATAATTTATTTATTTTGTCTATAATTCAACAAGTCCCTGCCCTTGTCTGGTCAGGTATTTGGTGTCAAAATTCTAATCAATTCTTTTCATAAACATTAATATAATGGAAATATTTGATACAGGCTCCTTTTTCCTAACAGAAACATAGAAACAAAGAACCATATAATTGGCAACTGCAATTTGCATCCCTCTAGAGGCAAAAGGAAATCTATAATTTGCCTTGAGAAAGTGGAAAGAGATCAAGAAGCAAAGACAGAAGCAACGGCAAAGTGCAATCTTATTCCTTTACCATCTGTCACAATCACTGTCACTCCCCAAAGGCCATGTTTAAAAATGAGACAAGAGAGAGCTCCTAAGAACTTGAAAATGGTCAGAGTTCTGAATCACAGGGGAATATTACAACTTCCCAACACCAGCCAGCAACTACAAGAAATCTGGAGCAAAAAATGACTTCCAGGATAAGCCCATGGTGGAGAGAGGAGTTTCAGAATAGGCAGGGTAAAAGGAGGAAGACAATAAACCCAAAATAAACATTTTAGAAATGATTATATTTCATACAGCTGGCTCTTTGTCATGAAGTTTATTTATTTAGTGTATTGAATTAAAATATACAGTACCACTCTCAAGAATTATTATGCCATTATGATTGCAACAGGTGAGTTCTTGTTACATGTAATAATTTTAAAATTGTTCAGCTGTTGCATATGCCAACCAAAAAATCGATCAGGTAGACAATTTGTAGTACTAAAACATGGATTGGGCACATTGTCTGCTAGGATTCTTAGGCTGTACACCACATGGGGGCAGATAGAACAGCAACCAGAAAAGATGTGCAACAAGGTAAGCAACATTCTCAGCATATTTTTAAAATACTTAAAAAATATGAATGGGTGAATAGAAGCCACTTAACTACCATTAAAATCTATTTCCATATATATCCTGAGAATGCAGACATTATGACACAGCCAGAGCATAATCAGAATCATTTCCTATAGAAATCTTACATGAAAGAAAAGGCATGTTCAATATTGTCATTTACCACCACTGTCTGCCTCAGGCATTATTGATAATGCAAAAAGATACAAGAAAGTTTTTTCTATTTTCCTATCCTCTTCAGAGGTTTCAATTAAAGCCGTCTTACCCATAGTACAGTCAGTTGTAGCATAAACTTCCCAGGAAATGGACCTCAAATGCATAAATCCCAATGACCAAACAAAGACCTGGATTGCTTAGATATTCAATGTTCCTGCTGTCAATCAGCACAATTAGGTTATTAGTTTGCAGAAATTCTAGGCAGGCCCAAAGACAAATGCTACTCTTAGGAGATTTCTATAGGCACACCTGACCTCGACTGAAAGTCCTTATAATAAAAATACTTATGTCCAGGCACAGAAGAAGTAGAAAATACAGAATGTAAAATAATAGTTATTTCTTTACCCATAATTGGAGTAATGTACCCATAAACGTCCCCGAGTACTGTGGCTTCATCTTTGCTTCTTTAGATTAAAAGGATGAACTCTGAACACCTGGCACATGAGCAATTAAGCTCATAACAAATGTAGCCATTGCCATATTGTCAATATGATAAGAGCAGATTAAAATGAAAAATAGAAACATAATTACTTTGCAGGTATTATGATGTTGGATAAGGAGCACAGGCTAATCAAAATCACTGATGTGGTCATGTCTCTAGAAGACGGATCTGGCAGATTTAAACTGAGAAATACAGACTTTGAGAGAAGATGGATAATAACCATTGTTGTCCAAGAGAAGACCTCAGAGGTACTACAGCAATTCTGATTACCTGAAGCAAAAAGATTTCATAAATTATATTACCTTGACATTGATTTAAATAAAACATCAATCATCTTTAATTTCTTAATAATAAAATATAATAAAGATCCCTGACTAGCTGGTGGCAGCACATACGACTTACAGAGCTATTCCTGTATCTTAGCAAGGCATTGTGTTTAGGTATGGTACTTTGCAAACATTATCTAATTTAGTACTTGACCTTATAAGGATGGTGCCACTCTTATCCTGCAGGTGAGAGCACTGAGGGTTAAAGATGTTAAGTAATGTGTGGAAATGGTAGGGCCCTCATTTAAACCTAATTCAGCATTACTTTTTAAATGTATGATTTTAATTTATATGTTCTTTCGGGAGATGCCTGTGTCTCAAGGAGTAGGGCTCCGGCCCCATATTCCGGGAGTGGCGGGTTCAAGCCCGGCCACGGTCACAACTGCAAAAAAATAATTATATGTTCTTTGGATAATAACAACTAGTTTTTCAGATTTCAGCGCACACATAGTAGCTTAGGTAAGCAATAGTAAATACTTTTATCCATAATGTCATCCCTAAGGGTGAAATAGGCCCCTATGGCAGATGTTTCTTAGGTAATATTTATGTTTTCCTTTTATTTTTTATGAATGGAACTTGAGATTTGGGGAGACACATAGCATGGTCAGTCATAAATCAACATCATCTAGCCTTCCGTGCAATGTGGGGCCTGTGATAAAATGCTGGGCAATACCTTACAAGCGAAAAATATGGGCTTTTTTTTTAAGACTGGACAGACCTATCAGTAGATTATGCTTTTGACTTTTGTCATTCTTATTTTATAAATAAGATGATGTGCAAACCATCTTGCAAACCATGTAGGCAATTCTGAAGTAAAGGCCAAGAAACTTGCAAAAACATTGGATGCATAAGTTTATAATTTGTTTATGACATTAACTTTTGGAAATCTTTTCCTAGCAGTCGAACAAAACCTCTAACTGATAACAACCCAGTGTTTTTTACATGGCATCAAATGAATTAAGCGAAAGGAATGGGGGATATAAACTAAAAGTCACTTCTAGCTCTTAAATTTTATGATTGTATTTGATTAAGCATCTCAAAATAAGGAGATAGGAACAAATCAACTTCTTAAGTATTTACTGCTTGGTCCAACACTATAAAATTTGATTCACTAAACCTCAGACTTGTTGGAATTCATCACAGAATGCCATTCACTCTAAGACCTTGTAACTCAAATTCATGAGAGCAGTTTGATCAGATAAAATCAACATCATCTGAATAAGAAAATTTAACTTCCATTTAAAATTGTATGTTTGTTTATATATAGTTACAAGTACCATGCTTCTATTTATATAGTTATGCTAAGATTGTTCGGCAGGTAAGACCTTTGTATAGTACCAAGTTCAAAGGATTAATTTGTAAGAGGTTGACTTTGTTTCCTGCACTGTATACAGAAAGAAATTGAGGCTCTGGAGATGTTTAGTAAACTTCAGAAAGCACAGAAAAGTGATCCATCACTCTTCTCCCTCCATCCTATTGTTGTTATTATTATTATTATTATTGTTATTATTTTTATTCAGAACATCCATATATTTATACAATAATGATTTGGCTAATCAAATAACCATAAAACTTCCAAATATATTTTCTTTTTGTAAAACATAAAATATCTACTGAAATTTACCAAAAAAGAAGGCCACAAAATACACTTATTTTTAATACGACAAATTTCAACCACATTCCCTGTAGCATTGTTATGTGAGAGCCTACTTCTCCAATGAATTGACTAAAAATATTTTAGAAAGCATTATGTCTCCCTTTCTGCCATAAGTGAATTGACATATGATGCCTTATATATGATCTTGTGAAAGTAGAATAAATAGATGATATATTTTAACAATTCACTGTCAACCCTATGATGTTAGGATTCTATGATTTGCAGTCTATCTTTTTGAATATTTTTAGAATGACATGCAAAACAAAGAAACTGTAAGTCTCAGAGAACTTGATAGCAGAATCCCCTACGTAAATCTTAATCCTCTTGAATCAATGTCATAATTCGTAGGCTTAGTTACTAATGACATATACCCTCATGTTTGTTTCGACATAAGATAAAATACATTAAAACAAAAACACACTAAAAACCCATAGAAGAGAACCCTGTTGAAATAAAAAGGGACCAAATGCTGGATGCAGTTTTTAAAAAGATCAGTACATTATGTAATCGAGTCAGAATGTGGCCTAAGTATGGTTGATAGCAATGGAGTCTATATTGGGATTATACATTTGTTGTTAAGACCTAGATGATCAAGTCTCTGTTCAATAAATGATTGCGGTGGCCTTCTTTTTCCAGAAAAATAACTAAATTATCTTTTGACTCCTTTGTGGTTTTTGTGGCTATGTGACTTGATACAGCCTAAGGCTTTTGAGAGAATATAGCATGAGTTCCTATGGGCTGGGCCATTCATGCTGACACAGAAATCTCCAGAATTCTCCCCTCATTCTGCTGTTGTTACCCGTGTGTCTGTATTCCTTCAGTCTGGTTCTTGAAGGAAAGTCAAAATTTATGCCAGAGAAAGACTACAGCCGACCCACAGTAGGCACGTAGCCCAAGGAGTAAGAGGCCTGTTTCTAAAAGCTTTTAAAACTACCAAAATTGGGGGACTGTTTGTTAATACAGAATCACTAACTCATGCTAACTAAGACAATAAAAGTCGCTACTTGAATATACACTTAATGCTTTACCTTGTTCCTTCAACTTTATCTGGTGAAGAGTGGAGGAGGCTATAGTTTTTCCACGTAAGGGGAATTTTCTTTTATGGAAAACAGCTGCTAGGTTCCAATTAGACTTTTTTTTTTTTTTAATGAAGATAAGCTTTGTACTGTCAGCTGTGAAATTAAGCATGACTGTAAAAGCCATCAGACAAGGCGAATAAAGGTCGTAGAATTATAGATTTTCTGATAATTAAGATTTCTGAATTTTAAAAGTGTGTGTGTGTTGACTCATTTCCATGGTAACTGCCATATTGAATTCCGGCACGCAGGTTTCTATTTCACTCTCATAGTCGGGGAGGGCTGTTGGAGGCTGTTTCTTTTCATTGCTCATTATGGACATTTGCTCTAACCAATAACACAGTGTATACTTTTCACTCAAGACAGTGAAAGTTCAACCTAAGAAAATATGCACTCATTAAACTCTTTAGCTCGTGAGAAGACTCTATCTTATAATTTATGGCCTGAGGAAAGAAACCATGAATTATCTGACTTGTCTAATCACACTCACTCAAAAATCATGCAAAAAATATAGTTTCCTATTTTCTACATGAGATGGTACTTCTTCCATATTGGTTTATTTGTCAATTGATAGGTAAGAGAAAAACACAAAAAATCTCATTCACTTTCTCTTTTACCCTGGGTTAGAGAGAAGGATATGTTTTCTAAGTTTTTAAAAGTCATAAATCTGGCTTCATAAAATGCTTCTGGATTATATAAGTGTACTTCATCATCTCCAAATAATGCATGAATTAAATAAAACCTGACAGGACAGCATACTTGAAACCAGTGACTACTTGTTTTGAAAATTGTCTAGGTAGATAATGAAGATATTCAATAAGGTAAAAATATCTTCACCTGTTATAATTTATTTATAAAGTATGACATAGCAGTTATAAAAATAATTTTAAAAATCTGAAATTCAACTGGCTAGCGCATGTATGTTTGCATAATTGCTAAAGGCTAACTCACATTTTGCAAGTTAGAAAAGTTGTCTGAATCATTTGTTTTGAGTGATGGGGTGAAAGGATAAAACAGTTTGTCAAAATAATTGATAATGGAAAAGAGGTAAGTGATCTTGACTAAAAAAAATACTATGAATAACATAGATCAAGAACACTTGCTCAAGTGAATCAGTTGAATCCTACTTTCCCACAGGTAATACTGATGCCCATGATGACTGCTGTGTGAGAGCTTTCATTAAATACTGACTTCTTTCTGTTCTTAATCTCTGACCTAATGGTTTCAAAATACGTTCGGCAATTGTAGTCTTATTAAATGTTAGGATGGTCTTAGCCTTAGATCTTAGATGAGTTAAAACAAGGTAAGGCAATTAAATAGTCATGCATTTTTCTAATTGACAATGTCTTGCAAAATCCAGTTTTGCAAAAATGCATCCCATCTATGGGACAAATCTGACAAATCAAGTCAAAGACATATCTGATCAGAGCTAGTGAAAATACTGGACTATTTCTAGTGCACACAAAGTGATACAACATTGTTGGAATCACTTGAGTTACGTAGTTGTGTGGTCTTTGATAAAAAACAGTAACAACACTGCAAAAAATAATTGCACAAATGATATAGCCCAATCAACTAATGAAGAAAACAAAGAAAGAAAAATGAATGCATATATTGGGGTAAAACTCTTTTTTACAAAAATCAATTTTTTCATCTTAGATTTTGATTTGATTAAATGAATTAAATGAGTCAGAAAATGAATTTAAATCTACCCACAAAAATTCATAATAAAATGTATAGTGGATTACTTCTGCTATGACATTTCAATTCACTCATCAGAAGACATCTGATTACTCATGAGTGCTTACATTACATCAGCCTCTTCGCTCATGACTAAAAGGCTGTATTAGACCTAATCCATTATTGGGCTTTTTCATTTTTCCACTTAAAGCTCATCACTTCTATCCACATTGAATTCTCTGTTCAAGTAGTAAGACTTTGAGTTTATAAATCTTGATCTGAATTATTTTCATCTATCAAGATATTGGATAATTATTCTGAAAAACAAAGCTTGAATCTTAAGAGAAACAAAAATTCTACAGGTTTTCACAGTGCCATTTATTTTTGAGACATCTCAATAGGTAAAATGCACAGACTTTTGAAATTGTACTAAAACACAAAAATTAATGTCTTTCCTTTTCTCTGGAATATAACTCGAACTGAACTGTAGGACTATTAGACTCAAGATAATTATTTTTTTCCTCATCTGTCCTCAATTGCAAGTGAGTTTTTATAATTATATTAATTGTCTTGTTCTCTTATCTGTTTTCATGCTCTTGAGAGACAAAATAGAAAACCATCGCTTTTGCAGAGAGTTTCCAAAAACATCTTTCTCAACTTAATTTCTCATAGATATTGACAGTGGCTCTAGCACTACACAGAGGTGTAGAGATGTGCTTTAATCCAAAACTTTTTTCAGAGGCTACAAGGCTTTATGGTGACTCAGTTTTAGTAATGCAAGATATGGTTTCCTAAAACAGTTAATATTGTCACAAATAAGTTTTAGATTTAATTTATGTCTACATAAAATTCACTAGGTGTCCCATTGAAAGAAATTTACAACCAGGGAAAAATGTCTTCTCTTGCTCACTGGAATCCCAGCAGAGGTCATCTTTTTCTGAATGCAGAATATTTGCATGGCCATATTAGAATACAGAAAATGAAGTCTTCCAACTTTTTCAATGGAAGAAATAATTAATGTCACATCATCACATTTTTTCACTTTGATATATTATAAATTATCTGTAGGAAGATTTAGCATTAAGGAATGAAGGTAGTCACTTTTGGCATTTACTTTTTCTCAGCCTTACTCTTGCTATTCTTCAAGTATCTGTGCTTAAAATTCAGACTTTTCTCCCTACAGACTCTTCAGTAGTCTCACTGACACAAATGTGGTGCTTGCTGATGTTAATGTTTGATTCTTCCTGGGTTTTCCAGAGAGACCTGTCAGCTGGGTCAAGGTCTCTAAGAAAGAGAAGGATGACATTTTGTCTTTGACAGACACAGAAGTCACCTTCACTCATTTAGGAAGCTCTTCAAAGTAGGGTTGCCAATTAATGACATTTAACACCAATGTTTTCTTTGTTCATCCTGGCAGTCCTAATAATGAGCCCTGCTCTTTTAGGAGAACGTGAATGAAGTCCTGTCCCCATAAGCATGTAGGCACATTATTCAATCTATAGAAAAACTTCTCAGTCTCTCTACAGTAAAACACTAGCATTTGGGTAATTACAAAAAATGTAAAGCAAGCATCCAACATACTCACTGTTGATATGAAACTAGTAGATGAACAACTACAAGCGCACATTAAGGAAAAAGAAACACACAACTCTACACAAGTAGCGGGAGGAGAAGGGGAGAAGAGGGGAGGAGGGTGGGGCTTAGGTACAAGGTAGGGATACACAGCACACCTCCTGGATGAAGGGCTCAACTGCAACTAGAACTTTACCTGACAATCACAAACAGTGTAACCTAATTGTTTGCACCCATATATTAACCTGAAATTTAAAAAAAAATTTGAAAAAAAAAACCCCAGGATCTAGCAAAAATAAAAAACGAACCAACCACAAAAGAAGCATCCTTTCTACTTTTTCTTCTAACTGATTTCATTCTGCCTTTTTCCTACATCTGTTTTGAGGATAGACAATTAAGCATAGAAATTGTATTTCTGTGAATGATGTATTCTTGTGCTTATAACTGTGGGATATAAATGTGAGGGTTAATAGCAAATAATATTCATTGGGTTTTTGGAAATAAAATTAAAGGAAAATAATTACTATTTTTTCAGATTCTAAATAAGCATTTATCAATCGTAGCTATAAATTGGAATTATATGGGATTAAAACAAAATGAAAAGAATGGAAACAACTGATGGACTAACTTCAGCCCCATAACGTGGGTATACATGACCCACATTAGTAGGGTCAGAATTAGGATACATTGTTCATTTTCTTCTTGATTCATGTTGGACAAGACACTAAATTAAAAGTCTGAAGACCTGGGATCCAAGATCATCTACTTTCTATATGTGTACCTATACGTTCATAATTGGAGAGAAAGAAGACATAATGAAATTAGCTACAAATCTGAACAAGAAGAAGTGTAATGCATCAATATCAATACTAGCATTTTAGACATATAAAAATTATAGAATTCCCTGGTCCCACACATTTCATCAAAGTTGACAGATGGTCATTATTTTTACTAGCATGTCATGGCTCCATAAAATTATAATACCACAAGAATGGTCAGACATGGTACTACTGAGATTCCTGAACTTAAACCCTAGCATCCATAGCTAGTATCTAGCATATACACTTCTTTTTTCTCTTCCCAGGTTGTTTTCCAACATTCTATTTGGATGTGTCATGCATCACTGACATAATTTTTAGAGTCCTAGACCATTTTGGGATTCTTTCTCCCACCTGGATTAGAGCTCAGTATCCTCTACACTCCTATGTCCTGGTGTTTACTCTTGTTAGACTTTTATTTATATATCATTCGAAGATGGATGATCATACTGTATATCAGAATGACAAGGAGGCGAGAGCATTTAAATAAGATATTCCTGTCTGTATACAACATGGCTTAACATTTGGCTCAGACATGTTATTGTATTGACCTATTAGAGAATTTAACTTTTGAGATAAGGTCACAGAGCATTTTTAAAATGTATGTTTATTTTAATAGAAGCCAAGATTTCTCTACAGATGGAACACTTTTGTTGCATTTTACAATTTACTGTGAGATATATTTTATCATATTAACAATCACATTCTGTAACTTTGAGCTTATAGATTTACATTGCTTTACCCAAATAATTGAACATTTTTTAAAAAGTATATATGTATTTATGTTTATAAAGGGAATATATTTCATAAGTGCTAATAGCTTTCAATTAAAAGAAACCAGATGAGAGATTTTTTAAGGAATATTTTACCAAACTAGAAAAATAAATTATATTTTGAAATTTTAAAACACAAATTGGATTTCAAAACCCATTACAGAATGTCATAGGCTACTGAATATGTGAATAAAATATTATAATAAATTTACTATGTGATCAAATTTTAAAACTAAAATAGCAAATGTATTGTCTTTTAGCATGTTAATGATGATGATGATGATGATTATTATTATTATTTTTTGCAGTTTTGGCCAGGGCTGGGTTTGAACCCACCACCTTTGGTATATGGGGCCAGCACGCTACTACTTTGAGCCACATGCTCCGCCCACTTTAATGATTTTTTATTTCTCTCGTTAACTATCTAAAAGAGAGGAAACAATAGGATGTTCTAATAACACCTTAAACAAAAAGTATGCCCTAATCTTGAAGATTTACTTTTATTTATATGACAATAAAGAAGTACCAAAATAAATATATATCACATAAAGTGTTCAAAATACAAAGGGGCACAAACACACGAACACATTAATTTTTATGTAGATATTCAGTTTCACTTTTATTCTAAGATTTTAAAACTAATTTTGTATTCTATTTGATGAACTTTTGAAAAGCTTAATATTTTTAGTACTGTTTTCATAGGGAAAACTCTTATAATTTTTCAAAACTTAAAGAAAATCCTTTGTTTAATTTTTCTATTTTTATAACTAACACTTTGGCAAATGATAAAACAGGTGTTCAAGATAGAGCAAAAGAATTAGTCTTCAGGCTGAGAATGATTCCTCTCATAAACCTGAATTTAATTTTGACAATGCCCAGGCACACATGGGTGAATTCACATATTTTCAGTTCATGTTTTCTATTCACTGCCACAGAATAGACTACACACTCTGTCCTTTTTCCATCCCACCTGAGAATGCCATCCCCAGCTGTGTCAGCTTCTAGTGCTGATGTATTGCTGTGCCTGGCACATTCTGAGACTTGGATTGTAGGCAACCTTCATTTTTATAGTCTCATACCCCCAAAAAGCAATAAAGGTGATTTGCTAGGAAATTGATTGACTTGCCAGGGAAAGGACAGTTGAAATCTTTTGTTTTGCCCTCTTTTATGAACACAAATGCAATGTTTAAAAATTCCATCTCCATAATGTGGTGTTTATTGTACTTTTTAACAGCTACACTTGAAGATTTTATTTATTTTTCGCATGTTGCAAAATACGAGGCAACAGCTCCTTAAAATGAAAGAAAAACAGTCATTGACTTTTATTGAGAAACTTTTCAAATGTACCTGTGCGGAAATTAACTCATTATTGAGGAAAACAAATAGCCTTTATCAAGTAAATGAATATTTCCAAAGGGGTCAAAGAGGTGGAAAAGTAAATTCTTTTAAAGACCAGTTACATTAAAACCAAACAGAAACAAGCCATGCAGCAGAGAGAACTGCATTTGCTCATTCTAGCCTGAAATACTGCACACTCACAAAAGCAACGAGCAGAAACTACAGTTTACCTAAGGATCCTCTCCCTAACCACTCGTTACACAGATTTACTCCCCTAGAAGAGAAGCCTCCTAAGCACGATATAGATACACATGCTGTCTTTACCACACTGTTACTCCACCAGAAAAGATCAGATTTTCTATTACATATAAAGTGGACGTATTCTTCTCATTTAAGGGCTATAAAAAACTTATTAAAATATAAGCAGGTTATTTAGTAATATTGGACTTCACAAGACGCAGTGTGTGCGACAGAAGGAAATAGAGATTTTAGTGATGGAACATCATCTTCCTTCTTTCTTTATAGTACAATAACCTTTTGAATCATGTCTGACCTTTGTAAGTTGAGTGAGCTGGCAGCCCTGGAAGTCTATGTGGTAATAGATGTGGTAAACCCTTTCTGGAGCAGTAATCTCATTGCTGTGTCTAACGGCTCTCACTTCATGTGGCCAACAGGGCCCCAAGAGACTTATTGGACTCTGCCTTTCCCAAGCCACTGGTTGCTAATGTTCCAGGAACATTAGCAGGAAAGCAGAACGTGCCTTCAGGCAATGGCCCCTGGTACAACCACTAGCCAACCTTCTGCTGAGCTTTTTTGTTTCAAACTATTAAATATGCACATACGTTACCTACACAGGGGATTCTTTGTGCTTCGAAGAAGCAAAAAGAAAACAATATGACAGCGATATTTACTCTGCACCAATTCTAATCTGACAAGCTCCATCTGGTAAGCAGACCCTTTATCTTCTCATCACCCTAAACCTCTGAAGGAAAGTGGACACTACTGACATATGTCCATGGCTGGTCCTTATGCTTAATGAGGTAGAATATTTATAGGTTGAAACTTTAAGGACACCTTGGAGTCGTGTTACTCGATGTGGAGAAGGAAAGTCATCCCGCTGAAGAGAACAACACACCGGTTCCACTTGGACAGGAATCCTCCAGCATTACAACTTCTTACGAAGGCAAAGTTCAAACTTAATTCTTGTCAAAATATTTAAGGATCCTAAAGTGCCACCTTCAGTGTTCCCAGAAAAAGTTTTGTATAGCCCTAGCAGTTGCCTATATATGTAAAATATTTAGTTATCAGATAAAGATTTAATATATTCAAGATCTATATGATTTAATATAGACATGCGTACATGTGTATATATGATACATATACATACAGACGTTATGTAATTTTTAGCACAATCAAATTAACACAACCATTACCAGCCATGCTGTACATGGGTGTACAAATTTCCAATTATAAGACACCCTATATTTTAATTGCCTTCTTATATACCTTTCTTCCTTACTCAAATATAAACATTAAGAAGGGAAGACTACTCTGTTATAAACAGAAATGATTTACAGTTCCCATAGAAATAAATGGGACATTATAGCAATCCTATCTTATCCCAAAGTCACTGTATATATGAATTTTTTTGCCTTCCAGAGATTATAAAAGAGCTTCATTTATCTCATTTTTTTCACTCATTCAGCAACTGAATTCAATGGGTGTCCACTCTGTGTAATCTACATTCAAACATAAAAAATACTCAAGAAACTCAAATTTCTAAATGAATACGATCTCTTGTGCACACAATTTAATCCATAATGCTTTCCAGCAAGACAGAAAGAACATGGCATGGAGGCGCCATCAGATGTGCACACCTGGAAACAAATGCGTGCTTTTAGAGAATTTGCAAGATCTATTTTTGCATTTGACAGCACGTTAATTTCCATGAACTACAACTATGGAGAGATTATAATTAAAGGTGATTTGTATATTTTTAGAAAAGAAATTATTAATGTGGTTTCCTATTAGAAACTGATGAGGAAAAAAATCTGAGCAGTAAAACATTCCCTTATTCAATTTGTATTTTATATACAACTAAAGCCAACTTTATCCTCTGGGGATTTAAAGGCATCTGAGACTTTGGTTTAGAAGTGGGAAATAAATGATGAAATTTCCTCGGCCGTTTTCTGGGTCACTTTCTCAATAAAAAGGTCATAGGCAGCTGCTGTTGCTGCCTTCCAAGTCTATATTTCAGCTATATTAATGTATCCTTCTATCTTTTTATCATTTAGAGGATATGTAATGTGTTTTCCAATAGATATGTGAAATTGCAGTTGATTTTGAAGCTTCTCACAATAATCGAATGAGCTGGAACATGGTAGAGAAGAAATTATTTAGCATTATCACCTAGATTTGGCATTTGTATCAGCATAACTTTTATGAATTTTTAGTCCAATAATGTATATTAAATATGCAAAAATACACACAGGTGTAATTATTGGCTTATTGATTTTATTTGCTTAGTTAGGGATGGGGTCCACAAACATTTACAGTTGATTACGTAAGGTAACAAAGTAGGTTTAATGCTTATAAATACATATAGGTCTAAGGCCTTAGTTGGAAGAAGAATATTTAAACTTATATTAAGTGCTCACTACGAACAAAGCATTGCTCTAAGCAATTTGCATGTATTAGTTCAATCAATCTTTGCAACAACTCTATGAGGTAGACACTGTTGTTATCATTTCTCTGGATAGAACACTGAGACTCAGAGTGGTCAAGTAACTTGCCTCAGAACACACAGCAAGTACATAGTATATGACAAAATTGGGCACTTTAGCTCCTGAGTCATGTACTTAAACACACATTGTGTTTCTAGAAAGATAGCTCTAATATTTGAAGGTTGGTTTCTAAACTAAAAGGAAGGTATCATTTTAGCTATTATTAAGAGAATAACAAGGGCTCGAAAAGGGGATTTTTTCAGTTAAGGGTCCACATCTGTTTTGCACCTGAGTGGTATACAACATTTATTTTTATTATTGTTTATGTGTAAATTTAGCTACCTACGACTATATGTGTGATCAAAACTCATCAGATAGTTGTTGAGTAAAAGAATCGATAAATGAATAATAAATGGATTTTTGTATAAAATATATTTATAGTATTCTCTCATTTTGGAGCAATATACTATGCATATGTATGCAATTACAGAAGAGTGATTGATAGCTGCATTTAAATAGTTTGGAGCTGCCATTGAGTATTGTTTCATAAATTACATTTTGCAATGCAGTTAATTATAGTATCGACAAAGGTAGAAATTTGTTTAACATTATTCTCTCCATCTCCATTAACTATTATTCAGATAATAATATTAGTAATAACAATGTTAGGCAATTAGACTCTTTTGAGATCTGATGAAAAGTGTAAAATCATATTTAGAAAACTTTATCCTTTAAAATAAGTCATACACAATTTTAATTTAAAATACGTCTTTCTAATTTACGTTCAAAACAATTTGCCCAACTCCTCTATTTTAGCCTGATTGCTACCCTTAAACCCATTCTATAAAGAAATTCTGGAGATATCCATTATCAGAAATGGTGAGAATTTAATTATTTAACCAAGGCAGAGATAAAGAATGAGAAAGTAAGAATTATAAATAGGTATGAAGATTACACAAAAAGTAAAGAATACTACAAATATGGGAGTATTCCATACTTCCTCTTACCAACAGTTTTTATTGTTGTTCGTTTGTTTTTAATTTTAGTCTGTTGGTTATCAGTATTTTTTAGCATAGTAAAAACAGAACTAAAAATTCCAAGGACTTATATAAAAATAACCACTTTAAAATTAGAAAAAAAAGATAGGTTGATCTTTTACATGCATTCTTCTTTGTTGTACTAAATTGAGGTAGAAGACACATCTGTCTCTTTGGGTCCCTGCCTAACGATCCTGTAGAGCCTGAACTTGAGCTGCCCCTGATTATCTTCAATGCTGAGCGGCTGTGAAGTACATCTAATCACCAAAGAAGTTAGAAGAAGTTTTGGAATAGTAAAGGCAGAATACCGAATGATAAAACTCTAGCCAGAGTCTATAGTTCGACTACGAGCAATAATAAAAATTCTATTTCCTTACTGCATAATTATGTAATTCTGTATTTATTTCTCTTTTGCTCTAAACCTATACTAATCTCCAAAAGTGATTACAGTGAAAGTATTTGCATTTGTCTGCATGTGGTACATGTGCAAAATACAATATATAAGACAGATTTGTATGCTTTAGAGAGAAACGAGGTATTTTTTTAAAGTATGAAAATATGATGAGTGTGATTGAAATATTTATATTCCACACCTATTTTCGTGACTCTGCCTTTCTTCATGTGACCCCAGTGCAGAACCTCTGAAGCCAGCTTGGAGTCTCCATGTCTTATGTCCATCCAGTGGCAGACTGTGCCTGTCATTCCTCTGCTGTATCTTCCATCTTTAAGCTTCATTCTTACAGCTGTGGGTCTGAGCCCAACTCTATTGGTTGACATGAGAGTTTTCAGGCATGACCTAAGGGACCTGGACTTTCGGTCTTCCTTTTCCCCACACTACCTTTGGCTTGCTCCAAAGCGGCTTTTCCTAAAATATATCTTGACGCCACTCCTTCCTCTCTATCCATTCCACTGCCCTCTAGCACATTTCAATGTCAATTTAAACACATAGAGGGTGCCAAAAAGATATATACACATTTTAAGAAGGGAAAGAACTATATTAAAATTGTAATACTTAATATATACTGATAATAAAAAATAAATACAAGTCACATTTGTCTTCTGCAAATATAAGAGGTGCTCAAAGTATGTCACAATATAATATAGAAAGCATAGATAACATCTCTTACAATGTATATATGGTTTTTGACACCCCTAGTATTTAACTTAATATTTTAGGATATAACTCCAACTCACCTTCCCAACTTTATTGTCAAAAATATTTCTTATCCTCTTGAGAGTGGGATGCTATTATAAGAGGGATACTTTGCCTGATAAATGCAATCAGTATAACCTAATTCTTTGTACCCTCAATGAACCCCCCAAAATAAAAAAATCAAAAATATTTCTCATCTAGTCAAAAAGCACTAATTTTGTCCATGCATGCATCTCTTTTCCTTCTTTCTAAAATGCTTTTTTCTCATTCTTCACCAGGCACACCACATTTAGTATTCAATATCTAGTTCAAACTCTACTTTTTTTTCCATGAAATTTTCTTGACTTTGGCCCGCCTATTGGTCCTAACACATAAAAGAGACCCTTCCATCTTCTTAAATACAGAAGCCCTGGTTACTGATCTGTTCTAGAACTTACAACTTGTTTTACAGTCAAGGGTTTATTGTAATTGTACACACATAGTGTTAAGTTTGATGCTAGCTGTAAGCACCCTCAGGTAAAGTCTATTGCACTAACTATTCTGCAGTGTCAAGCACATGGCCACATACATAGGAGGCATAGATGAATAAAGGAATGAAAAACTAATATGTCTATTATGGAGAACTTTTTAAACTCAAGTCTCTCCTCAATCCCAACCAAAGTGTTCTGTACACTGCTCTCTTGATGTTAACTTGCTATCAGTCAGCAGTGATGGTTTCAGTGGACCTATTTCAACACTATACTTGTCCAGTATCAAATAACCCTCCTTACAATCACCCGTGACTAATAGAAACCTTTCCTCAATGGAATTCAGTCTCATGCTTGCCCTGCTCTGAAGGCAGCAGGACAGACTGAGAAAACAAAAGGCTTGTGAAAGATGCTGTCTGGGTTCTAGGCTCACCTCTCAAAAACGTCTTATGTTGGCAGGTTATTTAGTCTCAATTTTCTTATTCATTAGAAGAAGGGTTTGAACTGGATGAGTTGGGAGTTCCTTCCCAGCTCTAAAATTTCATAGAAGTGGAAAGTATGATCTGCTCACTTTGACCTTTAGAAAGTCTTTTTCCATACATGATCTCCTAAGAGCTATTATTAAATTTCCCTGTTGTCCCTGGTGCTGGTTGGTAGGGCTCTAATACTCATTCCAAGATCTCACTTTCAGACTTTCTTTAAATTTTGTTCAATTCATGCTAAAGAATTTGCCTTCATCTGTGTCACAGCCTTCAGAATTTCCCTGGTATTCTTCACCCCAAAAGCTTTACTTCCCTGTTGCAGAATCCTTTGTTGGGACTAATGTCATTCACTTTAATGGAGGAGGCTTTGCTGAATGACCCACAAGCTCAATGCCCTGCTTCCTTAGGTAGCCACCCATTGACAGAGCCATTCATTGCCCTTAGTGTTCAACCTTCTTGGCAAAAGTCCAGTGACTCTTCCTTTCTCTGACCGCCATCAGTATGCTGCCTCTTGTCAAGGAGCCTTCTATTCCAGTCACAGTTTGCTTTTCTCCTTTCTACCCACCTTCAAGGTCTGCTTCCTTTCCTTTCTATTCTGTAAAAACTTCCTTTACTCCTTTTGTTTGCAGACTTCTTTGTCTTCCCTGAAATGCACAGACTCAGAGGGCTTACTGAGCTCTAGGAAAGCAGAAGCATTGACAAAAATGGGTGGAATTTACACACATGTGAGAAAATATTCAGAACCCAGTGATAGAAGTGCAAGTGTTTAAAATTAGTTACTCGATGGCAGACTATTGAAAACATAATGTGGGGAATGTGATGCAGTTGAAAGCAAAATGCCAGAGGAGGTCAGGATTCTGTCATTTCATCACCAAGCATTCTGAAGGCTATTTCCTTTAACGGGACCTGCCTGGAAAGGACTCACCTCTATTCTGCAAAGAAAAAGCATTTAAGCAACTATCTCAATGTATTCATTTTAGCTTTCCCTCATTTTCAAAAACCAAGATATCCCAGTGCAATTCTAAGATCAATATACCCAAATTCAATCAATTCAAAGATATCTATCCAGTAGATTGGTGTTAAAACTCGCTATAGAACCTTATAAATTGTATTATGCTTATGTATCCCTCCTAAATCGACTGTCCTTGGGCTAGGTAACAGTATTTGTGAAAATTTTCCTGGATGATGGTCACATGTAGCTGCAATTGGAAGCTCAGTGTAGAGCCCAGTTTAGGTCCACATTTGGTGACTGGGAGACCACGTCTAGAAAATTAGATTTAATTGTTCAGGTCATGTTCTGAACACTTGGAGGGTGAGCGACTCTTTGAGAATCATCCTGAACGGTTTTCAAGATTTTCCAACTGAATAAAAAGGAAAGCTTTCAGTTTTTCCCTTAACCACTTAATTTCAGAAAATTCTCCTTGTTTAAAGGAACCTGAAGGTCAACAAACAAAAAATATATAAGAAAAGCAAAATCAACACCTTTTATATTTTTCATGGAAAAATACCAGAAGAGTTGGGGTACCCTGTCTACCAAGAGCTTTGCCTTCCTTGCTACATTTAGCAAAACCTAGAATCTGCCTTGCGTCCCCCAAGGCTTCTTTCCTGGCCCTTCAGTCTCATGTTGCCTGCTGTCCCCACCACACCCTCCCTGCTCTGCCAGAGCAGTAACAGATTCGCAGCCTCTCTAAGATTTTGCCTTTCTTCCTCCTACCGTGACAAAGATTCTTCTATCTGCCTAGAATATTCTGAGCAATTCTTCCCCAATCGTTATGGTACATTAAAATCACCTAAGGATATTCTAAAAGTCTCAATACCCAGGACATGACCTGAACAATTAAATCTAATTTTCTAGTTGTGGATCCCAGGTATTAGTAGAAAACAAAAACAAAACAACTACAAAAACTCCAAACACCTGTAACCTTTAGAATGTAAATATCTGAACTCAATAACTAAGAAAATGCCATGAAGGCTATGTTAACCAGTTCGATAAAAATATTTCAAATTGTATATAAAACCAGCACATTGTACCCCATGGTTGCATTAATGTACACAGCTAGGATTTAATAATTAAAAAAAAAACTCCAAAAACAAAAGTACCCAAAAAACCAAACCAAACCAGACCTATGGAGAACTAACTTACATCTAAGTGTGTTATCTGATGTTCTAAGCTCAGTTCATCTGCTTAACCTTCTATTTTACCTCAGGTTTCTGCTCAATTTTCACTTTTTTTTTTTTTTTTTTTTGAGACAGAGCCTCAAGCTGTCACCCTGCATAGGGTGCTGTGGTATCACACTTCCCAGCAACCTCCAATTCCTGAGCTCAAGCGAGTCTTTTGCCTCCGCCTCCCAAGTAGCTGGGACTAGAGGCGCCCGCCACAACACTCGGCTATTTTTTGGTTGCAGCCGCCATTGTTGTTTGGCGACCCGGGCTGGATTTGAACCCACCAGCTCAAGTGTACATGGCTGGCACCTTAGCCCACTGAGCCACAGGCTCCGAGCCTCAATTTTCACTTTCTAAAGAAAACTTTCCTTAATTTACATTCTGGCCAAATATCTCTATTACAATCTTGAAAGCATCAAGCGTTGTCCTTCATATCATAAAGTCAATTTTATATTTATTTCTTAAGCCAATAGTGTCTCTCCCAATGCACTCCCAGGGATGTATTATAATCCATGTAGTCAGCGCTTGTGTTCTGATTTTTTTAATCATAGCACCCCAGTCCAATTCACAACAAAAACGAACAAACAAAAACAAAATCACCAATGTCCAGAATCTAAAATTCCCAGCATGTGCAGGTTTACTAAATTGTCCAGTAAGATAGAGGTCCAGAATGGTGCTATAAATATATTGACAACATTGCTTTAAACTTTCAATGATAATTTTTAAAACGTAGTGAAAAATTATATTCTCCATGACAATATAATACAGTGTTATTACACTTTTAAATTCTGGACCTAAGATAAAATCATTTGTATGCATATGTTTGAACAGGCTCCAGTCTCTTTTTTTTTTTTTTTTCTCTCTTAGTACAAATGAATGCAACCCTCTAATTGTAGACTGGCTATAACACATTCTGTTAATGCAGTTGTTCGGGAAAAAAGTGTGATTACATTTTTTGTTTGGGTGTATTTTGTAAAAATCTGCCATGTTGAAAATTTCCTCAGCTGTTGGTTCATAGAGGGTGTCAGACCTGTGGGCTGTCACATGGTCAAATAAGGAAAACAGCACAACAGGCATGTTAATTGGTATTGCATAAGCACAGACATAATGAGGACTAATTGCTGCACAGTGGCAGTTACCAGAAGACACAAAACCCATACCAGTTTTCCTCCCAAGCGTATGTCCAGGAAAAAAAAAAATTCAGAACAATGAGGACATTTACCCTCCCCCCCAAAACTCCCCCCCATGCTTTTAATGGGTACTGGCTTAACAGGCAAAATACTCTACAGAGACGTGTGTGTCAGCTGAACGGTTTTGTCCCACACTAATGCTTCTCTACCTTTATTCTCTCCTATCCATTACCATCATCCTTTCCACACATATTTTTACTAACAACTGTTCCTCTGATTCTTGCCTTCTAAATGCGCTCCCACAATTTCTAAAAACAATTTCATGCTCGGTCAGTTTTGCAATCTGTATTTGATCTTACTATAAAAAGAAAAGAACAAAAATTCATCACTACGCACATAAAATACCCTATTCTTCAATAAACCCAACAACTAAATGGGAAACCCAAGAGTTTTTCATGAACCTAAATTACTGTACACTGAAATATCCACTTCTAATCAAATTTGGAGTGATTCAATGAAAACCCTCATGGCCAAATGTCAATTTTACACACAGTATCGTCACTGATCCTAAAGGGGAACAGAATAAAATCTGTATGTGGTTATTTTACCAGTTTCATTCATGCTTAGGTTAATTTAATTCAAACTTTTCGAGGAACAATGACTGCCAATTATATTAAATTATACTCTAGGGAGAGGCCTTCTGAACATGTAGATTACAATCTGCAAAAGAATAAATAAGACATCAAGGCCCTTCAGTGATCTGAATTAGAGTCGTTCTTTAGAATGGCATCCTAAGGAATTTTGAAAGCAGCACAATCTACGAGCAACTTCTCTCAAATTTCTAAAATCCTTTAAAAATTCATTTCTCATATATAGATAGCTACTTGCTGAATCTTTCCTTAAATTTTACTCTCAGGGAATGGAAAATGTCAATTCTGACAATCTAAAGATGTGAAAGAAATAATATGTGCTTCAAGATTTATTTAGAGGGAAAATAAATTCTGAAGTATCTGGGGGTGATGTGTTTCAAAATAATTTAGCTTTATGCTCCTTTTCAATTGAAAGGAAATGTATCATAAAGCATTATTTAATTAAAAAAAACATGGGTTATAGGTTTGAAGCAAAGAGAATAATTCTTGCAGCTGAATTCAGAAGAAGATAAATAATGTTAAAACAATAAATGCCAATTTCAAAAACATATTGCAAACCCTCTGCACAAGTGTTTTTTGTGAGGGCACTCATCTCTACTGGGAGAAAGTGTGTTTAGTGTTGTGTGTGTGTATGAGTGAATGTGTCAATAAATGTGCATATAGCATCTTACTTAACAAAATCTCCTGGGTTTATTTCAAGAATAGAATGGATTGTGTGATGGATCAATTCCATAAAACAATGGCTTATGAACTCCAGATGTAACGCCTTTGCACTTTGTCTAGTAAGCAGAGGGATTTGTCAAAGAGAGCCTTCTTTTCTAAGAGAGCCCAAACAAATAGCTGCCTCTATTTCTAATCTGTTTAGAATTCCAAGTTGTCTTTCGCTTGTACAAAGGAATCAAGAGTGAAACCATTTGTACTTACATCTTAGCGGCATATTGCTCAACATCTGGTAAAGTCCAAAGTTCTCAAATATAATTTATACAAACCCCTAGCCAGATTGCGACAAACAAATAAGAAAAAATATGAATGTTTCACATATTTTTCAGCATAGACTTCAAAAATAATAGACTAAATATTTATTCAGTTTTCTTATGTGAAGGATAAAGGAAAGCTATATGAACAAAGTGGAAAAGTTTTCAGCACAGTTCACCACATACACATAGTTTGGGTTTTCTTTTAAATCCTTCTCAAAGTCACAAAAACAATTATCAAAATAGTATATACTGATAATGCAATGAGAAAATTTTACCACATTTGTGAAGTTGTGAGTTATAACACTACAAGTCACATTTGCCTTCTGTAATTGATTACGAGAGGTGCTTAAATGTGAGGACCTTGTATTCATCTTTCATTATCAGTATATATTAAGTTTTAAAATTTTAATACAGCTCTTTCCTTTCTTAAAATGTATGTACACTTTTAGAGCATCCTCTGTATTTGATTGCCACTATTGGTGTAACTATTAAACTTTTTGCTGCCTCGTCTTCGTGGAACACGCATATGGTTTGGGAACAGAAAGCATATATGCACACATAAAGTAAAATTTAAACAAAATGTTGGTAAATAGCACAACACGAGTATATAACATGAAGCGAATGTGATCGATGAGTTCCACGTAAGTCATGATGCCTTACTAAACTTGTTAAGATTTCAGGTAAAAGTGGAGGTCATAAGATTTACCCCAAAGAAAAAAATAAAAAGTCGCTTGTGTAAAACATCACCCTTTTCTCCACTCTATGGAGAAAAGGTTGGACACCTAGAGTCCTATTTTGTTATACGGATGTATGTCTCTGTGTGTGTCTGTACACGCCGAAATGCGCGCAAATGTGTATTGGCAGAGTCTTTATGTAGACAAGTTTGACCAAAGTCCCATCTTACTAGAGGGCTGTTTTTGTGCAAGTGTGTTGGTGTATTGTATGGTGTTGTGGAGAGAAATGTAGGGATAGTGCTAGAATAAGGTGAACAGAGAAGATGGCAGAGGATTTTTGAATTCTGAAAGCAGTGTAAGTAGTTGGATTTAATGATTTTATTATTTTCTTCCCTTCTCTTTTTTCCTTTCATTTTTCTTGTAAGTATTATTGAGCTCAAGTGTAAATAGACCTATAATGAAGTGCATACACGTTAGGTGTTCAGGTCAAAGAAGTTACACAAAAATTACACACAGGGAACATTATTTGTTTAACCTCCTCCTAGATTAAGATCTATAACAGTGTCTGCCTCTCCGAAGTCTTTATCATTAATACTCTACGTTCTGCTCTCATACAGACCCTGAAGGCAAATAATATTCTTTGCTATCACCAAGGATTAATTACTCTAGTTGTGGAACTTTATGTGAAAGAGATCATACTGCATGTGCTCTTCTGTATCTGGTTTCTTTCACTCATTATGTCTGTAAGTTTCATCCTCGTTGCATCCGTGAAAACACTTAACAGAAAGTGGTTAATCTTGAGCCTTCTTGGCTAAAGAAAAAAATTACACATATTCATTTACCCAAAGTGCAAAGTATAGAACTGAAGGGAGGTGGATTAGTCATTACAATCTTTGGTTTGTACTGCACCTTACAATGTACCACATTTCATGTTTATTTTAATTTGCCCTCTATAATAAACAGGCTATTGGGAGATGATATAATAATAATAATAATAGTTACTATATTTGTAGTAATTTGTATTATATTTGTATTGTAATTTGTAATAATTTGTATTGAATTCATATCAATAATACAAATAAAAAAGAGAAGATTTGAGTATTTACATTACTTACTGAAGTTATTAAACAGGAAGTGAGAGGCTTCATAACCAAGGCTTCCATAGACAAACTACAATAGTATAGTTTAAAATCCTTTGCTCAGCCTCCATGGCCTTACATTATTACATAGAAAATGATGAAGTTGATTATGATGTTGGGCAACATTTATTTTGCACCTATGATGGGTCAAGTATTTATTTTATTTTATTTTATTGTTTTGTAGAGACAGAGTCTCACTTTATCACCCTTGGTAGAGTGCCATGATGTCACACAGCTCACAGCAACCTCCAACTCCTGGGCTTAGGTGATTCTCTTGCCTCAGCCTCCCCAGTAGCTGGGACCACAGGTGCCTACCACAATGACAGGCTGTTATTTTTGTTGCTGCAGTTTGGCCGGGGCCGGATTTGAACCCGCCACCTTCAGTATATGGGGCTGGCACCCTACTCACTGAGCCACAGGTGCTGCCCAATGGGTCAAATATTTTCTTAAGAGCTTAAATTATCTCAATCACAAAGGTTTCAGTATCTCTATAACCCCTAATAATGGTGGGTACTCATTATTACCCATATTTAAGTACATATGGTGGATACCATCATTATTCCTATTTTACAAATGAGGAAACTAATGCCAGAGAAATTAAAATAACTGGTCCGAGGTCACAAAGTATGCTAGTATATTAGGGTTAGTAAGTTCCTCCTATAAAGAAGCAGAGAGTAAATATTTTGGCTTTGTAAACTATGCTGCCTTTTGTGACTCTTAGTTCTATCATTATAGCACAAAAACAGTCATAGTCAATAAGTGATTAAATAGATATTCACTGTTGTCTTGTGTATTGGTCATGTCAAAATAAAACTTTGTTTCAAAAAATTTGGTACCAGGTTGGATTCAGTCCTCTAGCTCTAGTTTGCTAAACTTTGGGATAGCAATGTTTAAAAAATTCTTAAAAATATAATGTGAATTCCATGTACAAGTTAAATTGTGCATAACACTATGGAAATTACAAAAGACAAAAATCAAAATACCCTGGAATGGTCAAATACAATACATCTGAACATAGACACATTTAAGTTAGTTCTACTCCACCTTCACTAGCCTGTCCACACACATATCTTATCCATTGATTATGAAACCCATCAATGCAAGGACAGAGCTCAATCAGAATCTAATGACAAGTGAAAATGAGTTTCCTCAAAAAAAAAGTGAACTTTAACTTTATTGAAAACTTCTTACATACGGATCAAATTTTATTCAAGGGTTTGGATAATCAGAGAGTTTTCAAAATGTATTCTACCGGGTAAAGGCTGGATTTCATTCATCCAGGAGTTGGTAAGGAAACCAATCAGATAGATTTAAAAGCCCCAAAGAAATATAGCAGAATTAAAATCCATGAACATATTGTCATTCATAAATCTAAACATGTCACTTTAAACATTTTAAAGAGTAGTTGGTTGGTATATTTTCCTTTTAGAGATAAATATGTGCCTTTATTCATATTTTTAAAAAATGTTTTAGTAATAAAAGCACTGTCATCATTATAAAGCACATGCTTTGCTTGTTCTTGCCTTAGAATCAGTTTATTTTTAAAACAAACATTCTGAAATCTTTGCTATCGCATTCAGCAATCCATCTGCTCCAATGTAAATTCACTCAAGTGCAGGTGGCCTGTAACATTGTGTGAGAGCAATTAATGAAGTTTTCAATCTCTTGTGCTCTTTCACGCTCAGCTGAATGGTGAAAAGGGGTTATCATCTTTAATTCTCTAACTTAGCCGTATATGCAATTAGATATTTTCATGCATTTTCATTTCTCTTCTAAAATATATAGTATAAATGTTTTTCTAGTTGTTCTAGATGCACAACAAATAAATTCACTAATGATTAGCAAGATGGATGAAAATATTAAGATATAGTAGATGTTGCATTAATAATGCTTTAAAACACTACAAAAAGTTATAAACAAAATATTTTAATTTGCCATGATTGCTATTTAAATTCTCCAGTTTAAAACAGCAACTGAAATTTTTAGAAAGTAGTTTTTATACTAATATCACTTGCATAATGGAAGCCCAAGTACTTATTTATTCTGTTTTTATATATAAAAACTTCTTTGTATGCTAGTAAAGCATTCAGTCTAGTTAAATGAGAATTTCATACCAGATTTTCAAATTAATTTATTAAACCTCCAATTTTTCTTGTTAATATAATGCACTCTGAGGCTAACAATAACTCAGATTAAATTATGTTTGTAATAAAATGTATTAGAGTTTGTTTAATCCATGACCATGCCTGTGCAGTGACATTTTTAGTGTTTTCATAAGTGTATCACAAATTTTTTTATTTGATAGCAAACTTACATTTTATAAGGCATAGGTGATTGTGGATAGTTTTGTGAGTATCACACTTGTTTTTCTTAATCTTTCATACACAGTTTGTACTTCTACTTTACAGAGAGAAATATGTTATTACATATTTCTGCTATCTATGTTATTACTTAAGATCTGCTATCTATGCACATAATAATTATGGGAGCATGGAAAATATTGAAGACCAAAGAAAAGAATCTCTAAAATAAGTAGTCCTTATAATAAATTTTGTTATTCTGGCCACTTAGTAAAATTCAGCCTATGATGCTGGTTAGCAATCATCCAACAGCCACATTCCAGTCTATATATCCTTATAAATTCTAAAAATAATATATTTTCAGACATTTTAGTTATTTAATAATAAGTTCAGTTTTAAAAGAGGAAAAATGCACTAAAATGATGAGGAACCCTCATAGTTGATTAAGAGCTTGCAAAATATTATTGGCCCTCTAAATCAGTAGCTTCTACATCCATGGATTCAACCAACCACATTAGAAATACTTAGGAAAAAAATGGGGGTGGTGTCTGTGGCTCAAGGAGTAGAGCACCAGCCCCATATACCAGAGTTGGTGGGTTCAAAACCGCCCCTGCAAAAAAACAAAAAAAATGTGAAAAACACTGAGCACTGGATAAAATATATTTTGGCTCAGCGCCTGTGGCTCAACGGGCTAAGGCACCAGCCATGTACACCTGAGCTGATGGGTTCGAATACAGCCCTGCCCGCCAAACAACAATGACGGCCGCAACCAAAAAATGGCCGGGCGTTGTGGTGGGCACCTGTAGTCCCAGCTACTTGGGAGGCAGAGGCAAGAGACTCACTTGAGCTGAGGAATTGGAGGTTGCTTTGAGCTGTGATGCCACGGCACTCTATCCAGGGTGACAGCTTGAGGCTTTGCCTCAAAAAAAAAAAAAAGGGTACAAAACATGAATAGACTTTCTTTCCATATCATTATTCCCTAAACAATACAGTATAACAACCATTTACATTTGTATCGTGTTAAGTATTATAAATAATCCAGAGCTGATTTCAAATATATGGGAGTCTGTCCGCAAGTTATATGCAAATACCATACCATAGTGTATCAAAGACTTGAGTATTCTCAGTTTCTGGTACCCACAGAACCAACCTCCCATAGATACTGAGGTAGGAATGTACAAATATATTCACTTTTAAGTATATTTCAGGTACTTCAAAAAATTTACTTCTATTTAATGCAAAGTAAAATCTTCATATACAAACTTAGAACAGTCATTATCTAACAGTAAATTAGGTATTTTGAAATCAGAAAAACTATCTATAAGAAAACCTTTTGTTCTTTTGTTTTTGAGAAAAAAAATGTTTTTAAAATCATACCTATGTACATTAGTGCAATTGAGAAAAAAAATTTTTTAAGTTAAAATCTAGGATGTAAGAAAAGAAAGAAATATTAAAAATTGTTCAGTAAATAAAACTAAACAGAAAATCTAATCTGGACAACTCAAGCTTCAGAGTACAAGGACTTAATCACTGTGTATTTTAGGAAAATACACAATTGTGTATCTTCAGGTAGAGTTGAATACGCAACCAGTTAACAGTTTCTTTTTCTAGTAGGTTGGAAAGTGTAAGCAGGACTGATGAGGCCTTTCTGGTATCCAGTAATCCAGCCAGTTTTATATTTCATTTGATTTCTTCAGAGACATCATTATTTCGTGCCTTGGCACATTCTAACCCCTATGTCTGGAATATTTCCCATCACCTATTTCCCCCTCTGTTCAAGCATCCCTTGTCTAGTATTTGGAGTTAGTTTTAGGAACTCACTCATTTTGATTCTTAGTACTTGGCTTTTCTAACGTAAAATTTGATTGGCTTTGTGTCACCACTGCCCAAAAGAATACCTGGAAAAAGGTAGATTGTCAATAAACTGAAAAGGAAGTCAAGAACACTGAAAGGAAGATGAATTACACCAATTTTCAAAGTCACAGTAAAACATCAGTCAGGTATTATGAAAGAGTCACAATACACTTATATAGCTAAATGGAAAACCCGAAAATACCAGGAATCATAGAGTTGTAAGGGGCATCTGGAGACCCTCAATTACCTCATTATCTAGCATCAGGTCATGATCAAACCAGTGTGGATAAAAAAATACTTCACTTGTTTTTGGGGTCTATGGGTCTGACCATCCTTTTAGTAACAAAATGTGGCACAAATGAAGAGCTCATTAGAAAGAGATGCTCATCCTCTCAGTAAGCCAAGTCAAGCCAAAGCTTCTGTTCTCAGCTTCCTAACAGGTTTTACAGGGTTGGCCAAACCAATGGAAGACATGAGTTAGCTTCTCCAGCTGGGAAGACAACGCAGTCCCATATTTATCAACTCTAGGTTTAAATTCACTATAACTTTCTACATAACAATTTTGTAGGAATATTAATAAACCAACTGTGAGTACTGTAGGAATTTGGCAACGGAAGGTAGCATGTGGACTATGTAAGCTGAATAAGGTCTTCTGGTGGAAGGGTTGTCCATCTAACCATTTGGGTGGTGGCTGAAAAAGTTTACCTATACATTTATGGAAATACTGAGAAATAGTATGGAGACCCCACGAGAAGGAAATGTGAAGAGAAGTAAATGAGAGAGATATTTTGTACTGGAGAACAGTTCTTAAATGCTGAACTAGAGATTTATGACATTATCTGATAATTAATCAAGAATAAGTAGAGTTCCTTAAACCAAGGAGAGTCAGGACCTACATAAAGAAATAGTTAAGAAAATATGCTTTACAAAGAAGTGAATATGTAAGACAGTATAAAAAAAGTAATCACAAGTTATTCTTCCCACTTTCCATTAGTAATTTTATGTCTGTCTCCATGTGTGTGAGAAAAGGTAAATCCCTCCTAGTAATATAATTTAATGTAAAAGTAAATTAAGCCCTAATCATAACATTCTAGTACATAGCAAATACTTGGTAGGAAAAGATGGGTACCAAGGTTGATTTTTTTAATGTTATTTTTATCCACACTGAAATAATAATTAAATAGAAAGTATTTGGTGTTATGTTCTTAATACTTGAGAAGATCTACATGTTAGTATGCATATGAATGAAACCTGACTTATAATTTTAGTCATTTGACTAAAAAGTGAAACAATAACAACAACAAAAATGAGCCAGAACTGGACGAGTCCACTAAGGTTTCAAATATTTGCACGTTAAAAGATGCATATGCATGAATTCTGAAATAATCGTTATGAACACACCCACAAGTTAAGCAGAATTTTCTACTATGCATATTCAAAACGTCTTTTTCAAATGCTAATTTGTTAATTACAAACTTTTTCTCAAGCTTAACTAACTCATAGACTTCATTGGAAGCCATTTGCATAATATGGTTTCTGTATAAACAGTGCCATCATTAAGTTACTGAAAATTTTCAAAAAAAGTATAATATATTAAAATCAAAAGAACTGAGCTTGTTGTTCTTCACAGTTATATTCAGGAAATAAATAATTGTTCTCAAAACTTAAGCATTTTAGAAATAAATGGCATAGTTTCCTCATTTTATATTGTGATAATTATTTACCTATACAAGACATTTTCAGTTTTCATAGACTATTATTTAATTAACCTAATACATCTCTTACCAACAATCAAGATCATTAATAACAAAATAACGGATTCCAAAGTCGGAAGAATATGATTAACATCTCTGATCCTTTGTCTCCTCTTCAGTAAAACAAAAGTGCTACTGTGAAGGTAATGATGATTCAGAAAGTAGTTAACTAATGCCAGCTGTTATCATGATTACAATTAGGAGAGTTGTTCATTTCCAAATAGCCCATTTTAAAGTTCTGACTTTAAGTCATGTGTCTTATCTGTCTTTTTCAGTCCTGGCAGCTTTTTGCTTTTTGTTCTTATTGCCAATATCTCTCCAGCTGGGGAGCTAGGAAGGTACCACAAAAAAGTAAAACACAATTAGTCGACCTTTACTTTTATAATTTCTCATTACAATTATCAATAAAACTAGCTATTAAAACCAGTACTTAAAATGTAGCTTGTATATTATTTTATTTAACTATAAAATAGGGACAAGTGCCTACTCTATAGGTTTGTGAGGCAAACATTAGAAAATCTATACAATGTTCATAACATTGTACTGGGAATTTAGTAAGCACTTAATATACGTAATAATAATAATTCACAATTTCTAATCATTCATGTATCTACATCTTGCATAAATTAGTCTAATTTATAAAATTAGCAAATGTGGTTTTGTGTTATATTTATCTCCTAGTAAAACTATTTGTCTGTCCAGGACATACGCGGTGAACATGCATGTAGTTATAGGGCGTGGAGAGATGTCAGTTTCAGTGATATCAGGAAATCTAGGGCTAAGTGAAATGTACGATACTCAGTATTTGTCATTGACATAGAGGAAGTCTTCAATAGAGTTCATAATATCAGGCAATCTTAGTCCTTTAGCATGTCTTTTTCAGTAAATTTATATTATATGACTTTTCAAATATTAATTCTAAGTATGCCATTTATGAGAGCCAAAATTTAACTTCCCTGTTTAGAGTGGAAGGGACTAACTTATTCTCTCATCTCTTCCCATCTTTCATGCTTTTTCTGAAAATGGACAAAGAAAGCTGCATTCCTTTGAGAAACATAATTATCAAAGTAATTTCAGGTGAAGGTCAAAAGAGATGATACAGAATAGCAAAAAAAAGTGTATATTTTATATATATACAAAATATATATATCCTATGTATCAGAGTGTGTCCTAACTACAGATGACAACCTAATATTGCCACTTATATGCATTTTCAGCAAATGATTCAGTTATTTCTTTAGCATCAACATGAATCTAAGCAATATATATCAGTGATTCAGATAGTTAACAGAAAAAAATCCCTGTCTCTGTAGTTTTTTTTATACATATAAAAGAATATCTTTTATCTTTTACTCCTTAATAATTCTTAGTACTAGGTGACATCTGTGGCTCAAAGGAGTAGGGCGCTGGCCCCATATACTGGAGGTGGCGGGTTCAAACCTGACCCCGGCCAAAAACTGAAAAAAAAAACAAAAAACAAACAAAATTCTTAGTACCAAATTCTAATTCTAATGGATAAATATAGATAGCCACCATTTACTTTAAATTAGTCTTGTATATGTGTGTGTGTGTGTGTGTGTGGATATGTGTGACAGTCTTAACTCTGTCACCCTAGATAGAGTAATGTGGCATCATAGCCCACAGCAACCTCTAACTCTTGGGCTTGAACAATCCTCTTGTGTCAGCCTCCTGAGACTATAGACACCTGCCAGAACGCCCAGCTAGTTTTTTCTATGTTTAGTAGGGGTCTCACTCTTGCTCAGGCTGGTCTCCAACTCTAGAGCTTAACTTTCCCAGAGTGCTAGGATTATAGGCATGAGCCACTGTGCCCAGCCTTAAATCAGTTTTTTATTTTAACTCGGATCTAAAACAGAAGATTCTGTTAACTGCCTAGTGTTTATGAATGATGCAGAATCTTTCTGGCTTAATCCCCAAAATGATGATTGAAGAGTATCCATTCTAACTACTGATTTTTAAAATGTTTTTGGAGGGGGTAAAGATATTTATTAAGAATTATATAATAATGTTTTCCCACATCTGTTTTCCCCAAACAGCTTGGAAAAGGCGCTACATCTTAAAGTTTATTCTCTCTAATGTAATACAACCTTTAGTCTCTGATCATCTTTTGCTTTCTAAGATGGAAAGCTTTTAAAAACATCGTTAAAGGAACCTGAATCTCAGAATATTCATTAAGCAGCCATCCATGCTGGAACATATTTCAAAGTGGTTTTGAAGTGACAGGTCAGTGGTTAGTCAATCCTGTGACAGGTTTTTTGGTTTTAAATGCCAATTCTAAAAATTTTATTGTCATGAATAAATATAAAACATTCTAACAATATATATGCATATAGTTTTAAAAAGTAGCTAGCACTCTCCATCTGCCAGACAATAAAGCCATTTAAAAAGAGTCAAACAAGAAGAATCATGCCAAGTTATTTGGCATTAGTGTTTTGTAGACAATTACAAAGGGGGGAAAGACCATATGCTTTTTAATTTTCCCACAACCATTTATATGCAAATTTTGAATATAAAATGGATGTGTTTTATATGTACTTGTAAGATAAATATTTCTTAGGAACAAAAGTGTTCAGTTTGGGTTAAAAATTTTATTTCAATTTATCCTACTGAAATGCTCACACAGCACCTAGAGGTAAAATCAATTATTAAATAGCTAGGAATAGACGAGGGCTATAATGATCCCACTGACAACTTTATTAATAAACTCTTAGTATAGCTTTAATTTATGACAAAAAATAAGAAAAGAAAATTGTTGATTCATTAAGAGTAGCTTTACATCAATAAGAAATTAAAGTTTTTAAAATATTTTTGGTTATAATGTTCAGACTATAAAAGTCAGCACTTTTTAAAAGGATGGGGAAAGTCTTGAAATACATATAGAGTCAGGTAATCACGATGATACTCATGACATGAGTGTGACAGAGAACATTTCCATCACAACAAAATGTTCCCTCTGGCCTTTCCAGTGATTCCTCTCCCTAATCTCAACCCCTGGAAACCACCGATCAGCTTTTCAAAAATCCAGTTTTACATCCTTAAAAAAATTTACATAAACCAAACCATAAGGCATTTAGTCATTTGAGTCCAGCTTCTTTTATTTAGGGCAATGTTGTTGAGTCATCCATGTTATTGTTCTGTGTTGGCAATTAGAAAAGTCTGGGCAAAGATAATTTTATTAATTATGTAATACATTACCCACAATTTGGTAATAGCTTAATAAAATGCTAGATTTATTTTTCTGTACTGAACACTCAGATCCATAAATACTTTTCTGGTGTAGCTGAATTATATACAGTCAAGATTCTGATACTTCGGCAAGAAACCTTGCTTGAGTTTGCCTGACAAAGACACTTAAAGTTATCTTTTAACTGACAAGAAGAGATTCAGGATTAAAAATACCCAAATTGCAAAACCTTGTGTCTTAAATAACCGGTAAGGTTTTCCACAGAGGTAAGGCACAAGTACAATCACAGAACTCTGATAAATAAAAGAAGCCAGACTCAAATGACTAAATGCTTTATGGTTTGATTTATGTAACGGAACTATGATGCACGGTCCCAGGGGACAATACTACCACATTAATTAATTTGAATCCTCCATTTATAAATGGTTCCTTATCACTACCAACTTCATTTTTTGATTATATAGAAAACTGGTCTCTTTCTTCAAAAAGTTTCTTAAACTAGTTGATGATTTTGAAGTATCTGTTTCTCTAATTCTCCATCTGATGGGTTTTAGCCAAACAAGAAGGTGAAGGGGGAAGAGAAAAGACATTTTCACTCACATGGCGTAAAATGATTGCCACTTGTGCTGTGTTTTCACTGTTACCAACAAAAATGAAAAGCTCATAATGAAACACTTCCTTCTCCACTCTGCAGGGAAGTGTATTCATACAGCAGTCACTCTCCACCACTCTCCACCACTCAGGGAGGCATGCAAAAATAGCACCCAAGCCCTCATGCTGTAAGAACTCAGGAGATGAGAAGGGTTAACCATAAGGAAAAAAAATCTTGAAGTGGTTAGTGCCATGCAAGCACATTGCAATGCTAAAAAAAAAAAAAAAAAAAATCTTGAAATGATGATATGACAGGAAGTAGGTAAAATTGGGGCCAATGGAGGCATCTAATTTTGCTACAAGTCAGTTCTCTGTTAATATGTAATTTAGGGCACCCAAACCTAACAGTCAAAGAACACCAGAGGACATCTGAGTAGTACTTGAGTTTTCTTCACTCAAAATTCTGTATTTTTTTTAACTTTATTATCTTTTGTACAGGGGCAATTAAAATGCCGCCAAAAATCACTGATGTGATTGTGTCAGGAATGAATGGCTAAGAATAGCACTCTGTGGAGGATCTAATCACCTGATTCTTCACTCAGTGCTGAGATTTCCTTATTCTGCAGCTGTTACTTCTGAGCATTCTAGGTTAATGCTTGATAAATTCACTACTGTCAGAGGATGCTGCCATGTTTCAAAAATATATAAAACAAACACAGTAACACAAATATTTGGTTGCCCAAAATACATTATATCTATCTTTCATAATTTTACCAGTACATTTCCTTCTGTTTCTGGAGAGCCTCCAATTATAGAATTTTTAGGGACTGTTACAGAAACATTAAAAACATTCAGGTAAACATCCCTGTAGTTTACATTGCAAGTTTTTCAAGGCAGAGGAAATGGTTTTGTTTAATGTTATTATTTTAACACCTAGCACAGAGTAGCTATTCAACAAGTATTTTTGTAATTTATGGCATATTTTAAGTAGGAAAGATAAAATTATTAACATAATCCATAGTATATATTCAGAGAATGTGAAATTTCTGAAGAATGAAACATATAAAAATCTATCCTTGGCTCGGCACCCATAGCTCAGTGGTTAGGGCACTGGTAGGTTTGAACCCAGCCCAGGCCTGCTAAACAACAATGACAACTGCAAAAACAAAAAATCTATCCTGCATATGCATTAATGAAGTGGTATGTTTTACATAAACGAGTACATAGTAAGTTAGCTGGGCCTGGTGGTGCATATCTACAGTCATAGCTTCTCAAGAGGCTGAGGCAGAAGGATTGCTTGAGCCCAGGAGTTCAAGGCTATATTGAGCTGTGATCATACCATTGTACTCTATCCTGGGTGACAAAATGAGACCCTGACTCTAAAAATCATCATTATCATCCTCATCATGACTTTCAACAATGATATGGCAAATTTATTTTTTTAAAAAGAAAACAAACTCTAATTTTCCCTTGCTATTTGATATGCAATTTCAATAATACAGAATTGTTCTTACAAATTTTTTGAAATGTTTGTACTACAAATAAAAATAAATTTTGTCCTATTGGTAATAAATAAATAAATACATAAACAAATAACCAAGCAAGCAAACAGCAGTCTTTAAATGTGATGATTAAGATTTCTTGGTTTGCATTACTATAATATTTTGAACTATTGTGTACAATACAGAGGCCATTTAATTAATATGTTCAGTACTACAGGCTCAGTGCCCGTAGCACAGTGGTTACAGGGCCAGCCACATACACCAAGGCTGGGAGGTTCGAACCCAGCCCAGGCCAGCTAAGCAACAATGACAATAGCAACAAAAAAATACCTGGGCTTTGGGGTGGGTGCCTGTATCCCCAGCTACTTGGGAGGCTGCGACAAGAGAATTGCTTCAGCCCAAGGATTTGAGGTTGCTGTGAGCTATGACGCCATAGCACTCTACCAAGAGCGACATAGTGAGACTGTCTCAAAAAATATATATCTATATATATGTTCAGTACTATGAGTCAATGTAATACCAGATAATCATCTGACTTTAACAGGCAAGCTGTAATTTCGAAATGTATGTATAAGGAATAGGATGTACTCAGTTTTCTTATTGACTATGAAGATATCAGAATGTGGCAGGATTTCACTCTGGTGTTAACAAGATGATTTGTCATTCTGTTGGGAGATCATAAAGAATGAGTCAAGAGCCACAGGTCTTTTCAATCTAAACCAAGAAAGTTTAATTTACAATTTCATATGGACCTGAGCCTTCCAGAATGTTCTCATATAGAAGATGAGTCGGTTGGATGCTTCTAAGGAGTGCAAACTTAAAGCTCCATCCACCAACTGAAGAACTGGGGGAAAATATGCTATAAATCATAGAATAAGTAGCGATAACTATTTCTTAATCTTTATTTGTACTAACTCAAGTTGACATACTCAACTTACATCATAATTGTCTATTTTGAAATGTTTCACGTGTCATTTGCTGTTTAGTTTCTATTTTAATTAGAGAGTTTAACTAAAATTAATATAATTTCCCATGTAGCCTAGTTCATTTTTAAAAGAAGCAATAAATTCTGGCTGCCTAATTACAAAGGAAGAGAAACCATACCAAACCAGAGAAACATTCCACTTAACACATTGTCTGAAACCCTTCAAGATTTTTTCAAATACGTGGAAACCAGAGTATCAGCAATTTATCTTTGCTTGTTATCAACATCAGAAATACATATATTTTAAATTACTATCCCTTGTGAATTCTACATGTAGGAAAGTTGGCAATTTATGCTTTAAAATGTCTCCTGTTATGTCTCACCCTGCATCTTGGAAAACCCCTTTGTCCATGTTATCTTTGGAATTCCTTAAATTATGGAATAGTAACCTCAAAGGGGATTGTTTATTAAAGGTTTCTGGAAACTCTATTTACTTGTGACTTACACATGAATTTTAAGTGAATACTAGGAGTGCAAAAATCTAAAAGAAAAGCCCATGTGGAAAAAGATGTACCAAAGCCTAAAGGATTTATGTTTAAATTATTGAAATTCTATTGTGAATGCATGGGCTATTTATGCTAATTTACTTCTTGGCTTCATTGAATGCACTAAGTCTACTGAGTTTAGGACAGAAGGCAATGACTCTTTCTTTTCTGTATATTTTAATATTTTTACATCAGTTGTCCACATCGATAAGACAAGTGATTCAAAATTAACATTTTTTAATACAGTGTATGTGTAAGTGAATTTCCTCTCATCATTATTTTGATTGGCTCACAGAGCTTTATTCCAAGAAATTATTCATTAATTAGAAGTTAGAAAAATGTATGAAACCCATTTTTATACCAATAAAGGAAATAAAATGATATCTAGTAAAAAATGAAACATTATATACCTAATATACCTATGCATGATTCTCAGAGCCATTAAATGAAACATATCACACATATATACCATAAATACTCTAGTAGCAAGCTTTCCAGAAGACAAATTGTTTTTTGGGAAGGCAATTATTACAAACATGCAATATAGCCAGATAGACAATCTCTTTCTACCATTTGTATAGATGGGCTATCCCCTGGGAAGCCTACAGGTCCAGCCAAGTGTATGTGGCTTTTTCCATTCTTACTGCATGCCTCAAAGCTCTCTCAATTCTTGTCAAATCTTTTAAGAGCTGTGCCTAGAAAAGTAGAAAGTGAATAAATAAGAAAATCAGACTTTTGGCTCTGGATTAGCAAAGGAGATTTGCATCTTACCTACAGTGATGCTGTCTCAGGAGCCCACAGAAGGCACCTTCTCCTCCTCATCTAGGTGAGTAGGGTCTGACCATGGGCCAACTGATTGTCTTCCCTAATATTAGGCAAATTATTCTGATGTGGACATCACTGGACATTGTTAGTGTATCGGCAGGAACTTTTTTTAGTCTTATTGCGCAAACTCTTTTTCAGGTGTCACACACGACTCAGAAAGCCTAGATTATAAGGAAATCCCATCGCTGAGTGAGAGGGAATAATTTCATGGTATGAAGACTTTCTGCTGGAACTGGCTCAGTTGAAAACCAGAATGCAGTAAGTTCTTAGCAAAGTATCTCAAGAATGGAAGAAAAAGTATCCAATGTACTCAGCCCTACTATGAAACTAATCTATACCTTTCATATGAAGGCTAAAACCCAGTTATAGCACAAGAAATGGGGAGGGGGGCAGGGGAGGGGAGAGAAGTGGGGAGCATGGGTGGAGGGAGGGTGATTGGTGGGATCACACTTACGCTGCATCTTACAAGGGCACAAGTGAAAATTACTAAATGTAGAATATAAATGTCTTCATATAGTGATTAAAAGGCCATGAAGGCTATGTTAAATAGTTCACTGAAAATATTTCAGATTGAATATAACGTCAGCACAGTGTGCCCCATGAGTGCACCAATGTACACAAGTATGATTTCATAAAAATATATAAATAAATAAATAAATAATAAAGGTGAACTTAACCTCTCTCCTGAGAGCATGAAGGCAGTCAAGATTTTAGTGTGTCTACTGGCCATTTGGCATGTTAGAACAGGATTGTGTTTTATTGGTGATTTTTATCTTAAAAATGGGAGCCATTTGAAGTGGAGCCAATAAGTGCTATGTGACTAGGTATCACAGTCGGAATACTCTGGTGGATTCAAAACCAAAATCTCAGAGATCTAGAAATATTATTTTCTAATTCTATAAGTGAAAACTAAATAATTTCCCCAGAAATTTATAGATTAAGATAACTAAGGTAGCATTCAAATAAAAAAGATGACCTATGTCTTTGTCAGATCAATGATGATAATCCAACATTACCAGCGTCTTAACGTAAAGCTTTTTAAAATGTGACAGTTTTTTTTTTTAAGACAAGTATGAAACAAAGTTTATTGAGGAACAGAAAGGGTTGCAGAGCAAGATATAGGCTTACAGAGCAAGATAAAGGTTTACAAAGCAAGATACCTTCCTTTGCCAAGCAGCAAAAGGGCATCTATTATACCACAAAAGGCAAAGAGGCTCAAATAGTCTTTTTGAAAGTGTGGGATTTTATAAAGGGTTTTAGGATTTAAAAGGCACTCTTTTAAAATTTCTCCCAAATAAAATTTTTTAATTGAGAAACTTAAGTCTCAATGACAACTCACTTTGAAAAATATTCATTGTAATTAAATTCCAGGCTAAACAAATAACTTATATATGTCTTCCTATAGTTGTTACTGTAATGAAGTACTTGAATACTTGAATTTCCTTTTTCTTGTAGCAAACTATCTTAATTTTATTAAACTGCATCCAAAAACTTACTTCAGATCTTGATTGGAAGTATCAACCCAGTCCAAGTTCTAATTTCTTCACACCAATAGCTCTGCCTCTCCATCAATGACAGTGACTGGCTGGATTTAATTGGAATGTGTGTTTATATTGCACCTGACTGTCCCACAGAGTTGTCAAACGAGACTTTTAATTACAAGATACTAATTAGTATTGCAAAAATGTTCACCTATGTAATGTTTTGACATAAATTATTCATTTTCCTATTCATCAAAACAGAGTAAAATAAATCTTTGAGCAAAGACAAGCTTGAATGAGATAGACATATCAGTTTCAAATTTTGGTCTTAAGATATACAAGACTTTGGAGCTCCTATTTTCCTGCCCTGGCTTGAGACAAAGGCCATAAACTTCTGATCACTTTGCTAATATTAATGGTTAATGGATTTGGTCAATAATTTGTTGACAGTAAATTAAGTAAACCTAAGAAAAACAATATAGATTTCAAGCATACTGGCATCTTTATTGACTGTATGAGATACTGTAATAGTATTACTGTCATTGAAGAGAAATATTTAGCTATTACACAAAGGAAATCTTATAATAATTCATTGTCAGTACTAAATAATATATTTTTAGAACTAATTTTGCTAGGAGGTTTGCTGAGTGTAAAGGATTCAAAGTGATGACAACTGTGGAAACTGTTCCCCACACTATGGTCCTTTGTTAGAGACAGTTTTAACCCATCTCCCATCAGCAAATTATCATTCTTATTTTCCCATAGTAGTACTAAAATATTTTACAAAGTGCTGAATCTTCTTTTTTTATGAATTCACTAAATATTGAACTCCAGGGCTGTGTCTGATGGACAGTCATCATTCCCACATAAGCTCCCCATCACAGTTAACACTCAGAAAACCCCTTTGAGAAAGGAAACATCTCCACAGGAGAGGTGCAGACTCTGAGGCAGAGAGATTTCAGTTTACCTAGAATAGAGTATAAGAAACTCTTGCTCCTTGGGAGTAGGGAGTAGAAGGGGAAGATATTGGGAGCACAAAGAAGGAACACAATAAAAATACTTGTTTTACCAACTGAGGTTTACTCCCAAGATGTGAAAACACAGGGCCATGCACAAACACGGATTCAATCGAAGTAATCACTTGCAAAAGCTAAGCAGAACCATAAGCACTGCTGCTCAGTTCAACAATCAGATATTTAGTGTATGGTATGTGCCAGGCAGTCTGCTAGAAACTGAATTTACCACAAATCAGTAATCTTTCAAAACCAGCTCAGCTTTTCCTATCTCACTTGATGTTTATACCTGCTAGTAAATTTCTGGCTGTAGCTTAATAAAATTACTTTAGAGAGTTTGCTAGAGGGAAAAGGAAAATTTAAGTATTATTCAAATCTCGCTATAGTAACTACTACAAGTATATATATAAGTTATTGGTTTAGCCTAGAATTTAATTATAATGAATATTTTTCAAAGTGAGTCATCGAGACTTAAGTTTCTCAATTAAATAATACCTTCCGACAAGAGGTATAAAAATCAAGTGGGATAGAAAAAGCAGAGCTGGTTTTGAAAGATTACAAGCAGCTAGTCAAGAAAAAAACCCTATAATGGCAAGAACAGAGCAAGTAATGTGTAGGGGCTATAGAGGTTTGGCATTTCTGAGACCAAAATTATAGGTAGAGAGTGGCTGAAAATCAGACTGCAGAAACAGCATGCTTCCAGATTAGCATGGCTTGAAATGCCACATTAATACTGATGGAAGGATTTTAAACAGAGGAGTGATTTGGTTAGATGTGCCATTTAGAAAGATCACTCTGGCTCATAAAAAGACTGAATTTAGGTCAAAAAGAGTAGAAGCAAGGAGGTATACTGAATGCAATATTTCAGATGAAAAGTAGAGAACAAATTCATTAAGAGTAGATATGAAAAGGGAAGAAATTTGAAAGAAATATATATTTAGCAAGTATACTTGGGAGTCTAGGATGACTTTGGTTTCTGCCTTGGAATAGTTTCATGACCTAAAATGGGAATTCTCAGAGGAATGGAGGGTGGATGCTGAAATAAGTTGTATTATGAATGTATTTTGTTTCAGGTGCTTACGGATCCCCAGTGAAGCCACATGGTGGGCAGTTGGGTATGAGTTTGACTCTCGGGGAAGTGGCCCACGCTGGAGACACAGATTAGGAAGCAGAATACGAACAATTGCTAGATCCACTTAGATACTGGAAAAGATTAACCAGTAAAACTGTGAGGAAGAAGAGTCACAGACCATAACAAAACGCTGAGGGTAGGAGATGGGGAGATAATGCCAAAATTTAAGCTGGTGATTAAACATTTATTTGCTAATAAATCTCCTCATTGTTTCGGCCATTAACTGCAATCTGGTCTTCAGTCATTTGGACACTGTAAAAATTGCTCACTAGCTCATATAAACTTTATGGTTGTACAAAAGGCAAAATCATTGATCAATGTTTCATAGCAATGTGTATAAAGCCTCTAAATCCCCCAATTTTTGAGGTTAAAATTACTTCACTCTTTTAATTTAATTGGACATTGTGTAAAAACCAATTATAAATCAATACATTTATAGTTTTCCCCTTTGATGACATTTTATTTCTTCATTATAGAACAATGACATCTGATTGGCATTAAATATTAGGATTTAATATGAACAGTCAAATGATCATATCTGTAGGACTTATGTGTATCCTTGATTAGAACATTGGGACCCTTCTGAAGCATTTAAATTTGAACAAAAGTATAATAGAAACTAATTTATTTATGAAAAGCCTTGAATTTGAAGGGTTTCGTGGGTTTTTGTCCTATGATTAATATAGAAAATCCCGCCCAGCTCATGCATAATCTTTCTATTCTGTTCCTATGTGGCACTTGCTGCACTGCACTAAAAGACCTCTGTTTTGATTCATAAAACCACATGAATTGAAAATGCTATTGCTTCCAGCTCTGTAGTTCAAATTACAGTCCTGCTATAGTGCTGATGCAGTGACTTCCCAAGTTGCAAGCGCTGTTATCTTGTGATTTGGATTCAGGCCCAGGAGAATTGAAGGTCTGTTCCTCAATTAATTCAACTGCTAAGTGTTCTAGACAATCTGTGGGTTGTGTCCACTTAGCCCCTTGTAAACCATTTCCCTCCCAGCCTTTCACTTCATCATTCCTGACTTGTGCATAGTAGGAAATCTCCCTAAATCCTTTTCTTACTCTGATTGCACTGAGCATTGTCTGAAAGGAATGGCTCTCATTATTCCTCTTTGATAATTTACATTTTAATTCTAGTTCCAAAACAGCTGGTCTCCACTTTGAAAAAGAGTACAATAAATCCTTTGGATACACCTCCTTCGTTCCTCCTTCTCCAAAGCATTATGTACTCCAAAGGACTTACATTTGAAGTGGCAGGCATTCTCAGAGAATTTAAATGGACATTTATAGATCATCTGCAGAAACGTAAAAGATTTATGACAAACTTTTTATCCACTAAGGATCAATGATGAATCCTATTAAGACATACTATGCAAAGAAATAACAAAAGGTACTATGTACATTAGTGAATAAAAGCATTTTATTGCCTTTCTGTTGTAAAATATATTTTTCAATATATTCAAGAGTCCTTTAACCAGCTACAGAAAATGGTGAATACAGTCAGCAAATATGGAAAGTTGCATCTTTCTTTTCCCACAGTCTTGTCTCAGTATTATCTTCCCAATAATTCTAATTACTTGCATCATTACTTGTATGGCTATGTGTTAAAATCATATAATCAGCTCATTTTAACATACATGTGATAATCTTGAGCCAAGCCACAATCTGATTGTGTGTTGAAATTATCATTCATGGTCATATATTAAAATGATTATACATTACCTTATTATGACTTGGCTCTTATTTAAGAGTGTTATATAGATGTTTCCTACCCAAGTACTTTTAAACTGGTAAATTAGTGATATGACAAGTGTTTCCTTACAGCCTGTTTTGTTACTAAAAGGATGTGAATTGGCTGTCTCCCAAAGAACCAGCATTGTCTTTTTCTTTGTACTGCTACGAAGGCTTACCACGGTAGGGGCTCAGAACCAGTTTTTAATAAACATCTGCTGAGTATAGGGAGGTGTTCACAACGGATAAGTTTGTTTCCTCTGAAAGGCGCTTCATAATTCCAACCCTCCTCTATGACATCCAGATTTCCCTAATAAAAAACTTATCCGTCCAGCATTTTAACTACTGAAGTCTTTGCTGAATGAATAGCTAGCCAAGATGATTAAATGACTTATAAAAAAGTGTAAATTAATGTACTGTCTTCTCAATCAACCATAAAATGGAAATAGTCTTAAAGATAATTAAATTTATCCCCTTATTTTGTAGATAAGAAAACTGAAGACCAGAGAGTCAAAATATTTTCCCAAGGAGTTATATAAAGTGTTTGATGTAACTGTCACATTCTCCATTTTATCCTTCAAACCTTCGAGACTGAGAAGAAATCTTATTTATACACCACCAACCATGTCATCATAATGTCTGTATACAATTTCAAATGTTGAAGTTTTTAATTTTGTTATAAATTAAGTAATAACAATAAAAATTAGTAAATTATTTTAACTGTAAAATGAATTTATTTTTTGCAGTTTTTGGCTGGGGCTGTGTTTGAACCTGCCACCTCCAGCAAATGGGGCCAAGTGCCCTACTCCTTTGAGCCACAGGCACCTCCCTGTAAAATGAAATTTGTATTAGTGTTGGTATAGACTTTTCCAATAGGAATTCTATTTTTCTTCTACTACTAGGTTATGTTGTAAATAACTTCATAATGTGGTTATGCCATATTTGAAATATGGTTTCATATACATACACCCTGTGTTTTGAATGCTTGTATACCTAGATTCTACGAAGACAATACACAACAGTAAATCTGACAACCAGACAGCCTTGTCATTATAAGTTTTTTCACTCCGTCTGGAAGACTCTTACATGAGCCCAGAAATGGCTTGAATAAGTACCATTCACTCTAAGCCAATAGCACTTTTCTGAGCAGAATTGTCCAGATGTACATTGGCCTAAACCGGGGCTCCTTAGCTCAGCAGTGGGAGTAGATTCTCCATATACATATATAACCTTCTCTTCACATCTAACTATCTCTGAGATCCACAACTTTGGAAAGGCAATGGCAATTGTCCAACGTCCTATCCTAACTCTATTTCCAGAAAAGGGATGCTGAATAAAACCAATGGTGTTATTCACACAATAAACTATATTTTATCATAAGATACAAATTTGTGGTTATTTAAATTATTGCAAAATCTGCTCATAAGTGGCTGCTCTCATATGTACCAAGTGTTTTGTAATGGTAAAAATAGCTCCACATAATAAAGAAACCCTAAGCAATTTTTACCTTGACATATTTTAAAACAATACAAAGGGGTATTCTCAAGGTTAGATATGCACGCATATTCCATTTACATCCTTATTTAAAGACTATTTCCTTAGATCTCTGTATCTACAATTAACTGTGATATTTCTACCATGGGAAATTCAAATGGAGTTTGCTTTAGCAAAATATGATGCTATCTTACTATCATGAACCTAACCTAAGTTACCATCTCACTAATATTTGAGATACTTTGTATATTTAACCGCAATAACAATACCACAGTCTCATGCCTACTGTGTTGTCCCTGCAATTGTGTCTGGGCAATGATACTTAATGAAACCTGGTTCTGACTATACCTGTAGCCCATCACTTAAGATGTAGTTTGTGTTCCAGTTTTGTGGAGGTGCAAGTTGTTAAATTTCAAATTCTTTGTGACTCTAAACAACATGAAATGATTATAGGAATAAACACCTAATCTCAAATGCAAATACTGATAAAACAGAACAAACAACTCTCTGACCCCAAGAAACTCTCTAACTTACCTTTTCTTGTATGGTATTCTTCTATTTTTCTTAACTTTAAAAGAAGAACATCACTGGGGGTGGTGACTCATGCCAGTAATCCCAGCAATCTGGGAGGCCGAGGCAGGTGGATTGCCTAAGATCATGAGTTCAAGACTGGCCTGAGCAAGAGGGAGACTCCATCTCTAAAAAAATAAATAAATAAATAAATAAAAATTGCCAGGGGCAGCACCTGTGGCTCAAAGGAGAAGGGCCCCGGCCCCATATACCAGAGGTGGCGGGTTCAAACCCGGCCCCAGCCAAAAATAAAAAAAATAACCAGGAGTTGTGGCAGGCACCTGTAGTCCCACCTACTCAGGTGGCTGAGGCAAGAGAATCACTTGAGCCCAAGAGTCTGAGATTGCTATAAGCTATGAAGCCTCTCTTTACAAAGGGTGGTAAAGTGACACTCTTTCTCAAACTAAATAAATAAATAAATAAGAACACTGCCATTTACTCCATGATACTCCCATTGATTATGCCTAAGAATAATTATAAAGTTATTAATTATAATAATTATCAATTAAAATAAATAAATAAATCAGAACACTGCCATTTACTCCATGTTACTCCCATTGATTATGCCTGAGAATAATTATCAAGTCATATCTAATTGATAGGTATAACTTTTTTGTTTTAGTCTAATGATCTTATGAAGAGCTATCCTGTCCATTATACCATTTCTGGAGTAGTCAATGTCATCCTTAGTTTAATGGGACAGTAAAGATTAGCCCAATTTTTAAAATTCCAATGTATAAACAGTATCTATTATTAAAATTGTTACAGAACAGTACCATTTCCCACGAGAGTTTGTAAAACAAAAGAAAAAAATCAAAACTCATAAATAGTTCCTTATATAGTAAGTCCCAGATTTTAGTGTGAAGTGAGAAAAATCTCATATAGTCTTATTGAGAGAAAGAGAACAATGTTTAATTATCCAAATTATAATCCTCAGAATATTTTCATGATCATCCATTTATAGAAAGAGAAAATACTTGGGTCTCAGCATCTCCCTCCACTAGACCACCAGAGTCCTGAGGTTGGAAAAATCACTGGAAAGGCACCTGTGACAATAAACACAGCAAAGGGTTTAGAAGCAAAAAATCTATCCTACATTTTTAAGTGCAAGGGTAACAGATTTAGTTAAGTGTTCTCCAATAGCTATTTACACAAAAGTTACAGTTTCTCTTGAGAAAATTATTTCAGTTGTGGAGACCAAGCAAAAGGAGCAATGTAATTTGTCCCAATTCAACAGTAGAACAGGATTGAAAAGCCAGGCCATCTTTTCCTTTTGGAAAGGGAATACTGCCCTGGTAACATTGCTTGAGAAAGTTAGTTTGTTAAACATATGGTATAGGTTCTACAGTTACTCAGAATGGTACACAAATTTTTCTGAGAGGCAAAGAAAAAAAACGGAATCACAACTAGTATATTAAACTAGTGGCTTAATATACAACTGGCAAAAGTCTCCAGTTTCAAATATGCTTTGACTTGAGAGACATCTACAGATCCCACCCATGGGTGTTCTTAAAAGGAAACATATATAATATTATCTTTACACAGTCTTCACGTATTTATGACCTTTTAAAAGTATGGATCATATATTTTTGAAGATATTTTATGAATTCATGCTGAACCATGAAAATATGGAGGACATGCCAGGTGACAGCACACCATAGTCCCAAGGGCAATTGGTGCTGTCACCTGTGTCTGTAAATAAAGTTTTATTGCAGCACCCATTTGTTTACATGTTGTTGATAGCTGCTTTCCTGCTACAGCCATACTCTGTGAGCTGAGTATTTGTGACACAGACTGTATGAGGCCCACAATGCCTAAAAAATTTTCTATTTGGCTATTCAAGGAAATAGCTTCCAATCTCTATCATATGATATTAACTATTGAAATACTAAATATTTTGATGCAACTTTTTAAAATTAGAAATAAATAACAAAAAATGTGTTTTAATCTTTTAAAGACAACTCATTAACTTATACATATATATTCACACATGTGTATATTTAAATACATAACTGATTTTGAATAAATGCTTACTAAATTAATTTGTGGAATCATGATGTCTATATGGCCTAGAAAACAGAGGAAATTAAATAAGAATTAGTCCTCATTCTTTTGCTTTATTTTCCAATGCCAATGTTTTAAAAATGTGTATTTAGCACACACATGGCACAACCCCAACAGAAGTCTCTATTATTTACCGTCTGGTTACATTTCTGCATGGCTTCTAACTCTCACCCCATTCCCATCAGTATCATCTACTTCCACTCTTTGGTACTGATACTTTCATAATTGTGTATAAAAATGTCTGCAAATGAGACTCCAAGGGAGCTCCCTAACTCCCACTCTAAATAGGTTGCTGTCTCTGTGCCATCCCACATATAGAAATTCTAGACTTTTTGTTATCTCCCCTCAAATTTGTCTTGCTAATATTAATACATCACATTCTTCTACTTTTCTCCAAAGAGAGCCCTTCATTGCAGACAACCTGGTTTGCTTCTTCCATCGTCACCTCAGTGCTTTGGCTGTTGTCTTGCCCAGGCTTTTCCAAACTCAGCTACTTGTGAATCTCACTCCATGTGTTCCTTCCCATATAAAATGTTTCACTTCTGCACATGGTGACAAATCTCTCTCCTCTGAATTTGCATAGCACTTATAGGACACACAATTCTTTTTCTTTAATGCTTTGTGCATCTTATTATGTCTTATGTCTCCAGTGTCAACCAGAAGGAGAGCAATATGAAGTATATTTGATATTCTACAGCACAATATGGTTATATATGTAGAAGGAAACTAATCACTGTCTTGTTGTTTTTTAAGGCTCTTTCATCAAGCCTTTGAAAATAACATTTTACTTTATATTTGAGGTTTAGTGATATCCCAGTAATTAAAAGCCCACAGTTGAATATAATTACAAGAACACTATTCAGAGTTTAATACATATTTGAATTGTTGGTTCCTTATTCACATTTTTACTCATTAACTTGAGTAACTGCAAATCTGGTAGGTAGATATATAAATAAATAAAATGACTCCATATTAAAGTGATTTGCATTATAAATTGAATAATCTACAAACAAAATGAAATGGAAGTCAAGAAAAGATGTTTTTAAGAAAAAACAACAGTAATTCAATACCTCATTATAAAATAAAAACATTAATTTTTCAGCTCAGCACTTATAGCACGGTGATTAGGGCGCCAGCCACATACCCCCAGGCTGGCAGGTTTGAACCCAGCTCCGGCCAGCTAAGCAACAATGACAAATACAACAGAAAAATAGCCGGGCATTGTGGTCGGTGCCTTTACTCCCAGCTATTTGGGAGGCTGAGGCAGGAGAATCACTTGAGCCCAAGAGTTTGAGGTTGCTATGAGCTGTGATGCCACAGCACTCTACCAAGGGCAACATTAGTGAAACTCTGTCTCAAAAAAAAAATATATATATATATATATATATTAATTTTTCCTGAATTATCTGATAGTTCGAAAATGTTCACTAAATAGCATTATATGAAGAAATTTTAAAAATAATAGTTTTGGGGTTTTTTGAAGATACATGCCTAGGAAAAAAGGAAACAGCATTGAACAATGCCAAAAGTACAATCAATCCAATGTCTGGAAAATTGCATTTAATGCAAAATTCAGTAGAGCATTACACTAAGTCTGCAAATATTAAAAAGTGCATTAAATATTTTATTGAAAGCGATATTTGCATGAAGTGGTACACTGATTAGCCATCTCACAGATGACTCAAGATCATCATGAAACTGGTTCAGCTCACTTATTGAATTGTTAAGAGATTTAGACCATCATCTCTGAAAAGCAAAATGTGTGTTATACTGTTATTTAATTTATTTTAGTACCATGTTAGTTGTTGCTTAGCACTTGACCTTGTTTATAACTAAATCTGCTGTAGGGAAATAGCCAAAGAAAACATTCACATTGAAAACGGAATTATTTTTGTGACTACTGCCCACAAATGTGGATTTGTACTTTTCTGTTTAGATTGCTTTTCGAAATTTGGTTTGGGGTACAATGAGTCTACAAGTGATCAAAATAATTGTACATGAAATTCTCCAAGAGCCAAAGAAAATGACACAGTTCAAATTACATTTCATACAACATTATTAGCTCAAGTCAATGAAAGTGTACTCTTGTTCCTACCATTGATTCCTGATGCTCTATATTATTTCTCTCTTGTAATATAACACACTACTGAATAAGATGCAGATACATCTACAAGGATTTAGAAAGTATAATTAATACTTTAGAAACTTTTATAAAATTCTCAAAAAAATCTGCTTTTCTGGGAAGAATCAACATTGTTAAAATGTCTATATTTCCC
>CAUYRH010003675.1:0-11998 GCA_963574655.1 Perodicticus potto
TGGGAAAGGATATTTGCATATCTTGAATCAGACAAAGGCTTGATATCCAGGATCTACAGAGAACTCAAATTAATCCACATGAAGAAAGCCAACAATCCCATATATCAATGGGCAAGAGACATGAATAGAACCTTCTCTAAAGAAGATAGATGAATGTCTAACAAACATATGAAACAATGCTCAACATCCCTAATTATTAGAGAAATGCAAATAAAAACCACCCTGAGATACCATCTAACTCCAGTGAGAATGGCCCACATCACAAAATCTCAAAACTGCAGATGCTGGTGTGGGTGTGGAGAGAAGGGAACACTTTTACATTCCTGGTGGGACTGCAAACTGGTACAACCTTTTTGGAAAGAAGTATGGAGAACTCTCAAAGAACTCAAGCTAGACCTCCCATTTGATCCTGCAATCCCATTACTGGGCACCAGAAGGAAAAAATCTTGTTATCATAAGGACACTTGCACGACTGTTTATTGGAGCTCAATTTACAATTGCCAAAATGTGGAAACAGCCTAAATGCCCACCAACCCAGGAATGGATTATATGTGATATATGGACACTATGGAATACTATTCAGCCATTAAAAAAAATGGAGACTTTACAGCCTTTGTATTAACCTGGATGTATGTGGAACACATTATTCTTAGTAAAGCATCACAAGAATGGAGAAGCATGAATCCCATGTAGTCTATTTTGATATGAGGACAATTAATGACAATTAATGACAAGGTGGGAGTGGGGGAAGGGAAGAACAGAGAGAGAAAGAATGAGGGGGGGGTGGGGAAAGGAAGAGCAGAGAGAGGGAAGGAGGGAGGGGGGTGTGGTCTTGGTGTGTGCCACACCTTTTGAGGGCAAAACACGATTGTAAGAGGGTCTTTACCTAACAAATGCAATCAGTATAACCTGGTTTCTTGTACTCTCGATGAATTCCGAACAATTAAAAAAGAAAAAAAAAAGGATGCAATGTTCTGGACATGCTATCAAATTGTTGAGGATGACAAGCAAGATCTGAAAGGTAATTTCAAAAGATAAGGGATGGTTTTCAGTGTGCTTGTGCAGAAGATCGGAAAAGCTGAAGTAAACTTAAAGGGTGGCATTTGAGAAAATTACAATGAAGATAGGAAAGAATCTGGGTTAATTGGTAACTATAGAGACAGTAAAAAGGGAAGACTGAGAAATAGATCCTGGGCTTAAACATCTATTTAATCTATGGGTCAAACAGAAGGTAGATAAATAAGCAGGAGGAGGAACGGAAAATGTGCAGGTAGGATAGGAGAAAGGACAGCTAGTTCACTGAGAAAATAAGAAAAGAATCAGAGGAGAGTTAGAAGAAGACTTTGGTAGCAAAGTGAATGAATTGACGTCTTGCACAAACACAAGCTGTGAAATTACTTCCATCCTGGGATCGGTGGTAGCCTTCTCCTCTCTTGCAGGTTTGATTTTAACAGGTATTTTATCTTACTCATCAGTGTTCCAAATGACATGAAGTAATGCAAATAATCGGCTGTGCTTTCTTTATACATGACCAAAGTGACACATTTTATGGATTAACCATTTAATGGTATAACTGTCCTCAAATAATAAAATTAAGTGTGAACTTGGATTTGTATTGAGTACTTTCTAAAATAACTTTGCTAGAAATAAGTTAAAGATAATCATGTGTAATTTTAAGAAAATGCACCCGTTATTTAAAATAAACAATTTTAAATATATGTTGCCTATTGTTTTTCTTCAAAGTTATGAGAAGATAAATTCTGTAAAAACCAAGGCATAACTATTTTTAAATGAAATAGAGTTAAGCACATTTTTCTTGTTTCATAAAATTTGCATTTCACAGTTTATGCAAAAATCATTTTCATTTGGCGACTGACTTGGTAAATATTTGAAACATAAATGCAAAATGTGGCTACAATTTTTTTAGCATACGCCGCTTACTGCAATCCTTAAATTCCCTGCATCTTCTGACTTCTGCAGCTTAGTGCCATTTCCACATTGACACAAAACCTTTATTTAGGAGACTTTACCTGGAGAAACTTTAGAAATCAAGATTCATTTATTCTTTCATAAATTTATTTCAAAATAGAATCTGGGTATAATGTAGAAATGAGTAAATGAAGGAGAGAAATGTAGTTTAGTATGCAAAATAAACAACATTTCAAAGAGTCAATTGTTCTATTCATGGATTTTTGGGTTGTTTTGGATGAAAAATATTAATCTCCATGTCTCTGGCTTTGTTTATGTGGGACAATGGGATCACAGGGAAATCAAAAGATGTTTGTACTGTTTGTATGAGCCTGTTAGTTTATGAGTCAGAAATCTCAGTGTCCTCAAACAACATCTCATAATTTCTTGCTTTTTTGATTTTTAAATTTGCACGGTTCTTGCTAATTAAAAGTGCTATTATGCATAAGTTATTCAGTTCTGCTCCACTGAGATGCTGAGCGGATGCGAAGACAGATTTAAAAGTGTAAGAGATTTATTAGGGCCAACTGCTGTGAAAGAGGAAGCAGAGAGTCAGCAGAAGGAGTGTGTGTGGGGGTGGGGTGGGGCTCGCACAGCAGTGCGGTGCTGAGTTGGGCAAGGAGAAGAGTGAGCTGGGGAGGATGAGGCAGGAAGTGCTTTTGAGTACAGCTCCTAGGTCTCAGCCAGGCCAGCGGTAAAGCTTTGAAACAAAGACTGCCCATTAGAGGAATGCTGTGCTGGGCAGAAGTGGCCCAAGTCTAAAACTCTTTCCTGCCTTGCTCACTCCTTAGTGGAAGCAATCTGGGGAAAGAGCACATAATGTGGATTGTGAGGTGTTGGCCAGCTGCACTCTTGACAGCAGTTCTCTGAGGAAGGGGACCTGAGGGGGACAGCATCACAGTTGCCGGGTGGAGCAGGTCCTACAGGCTAGAGAAAGGAGCAGATGAACTGGAATCTCTCAGATCATGTCATTTTGACCACTCTCTTATAATAATAATAATAATGATAAAATAAATAAATAAATAATAACGATGATGATGATGATAATAATAATATTTCATAATATCTCCTGTGGGTATAGCATGGTGCAATTTAACAAGTGTTGCCATATAGCTTATCTAATTTTAGCATCTTCACCTCACAAATGAAGGGATTCAGAGAGGTGAGGTGATATTGCCGAAATTAACTTTCTTTTTCTTTTTGAGACACTCTTATTTTGTTGCCCAGCCTAGAGTGCTATGGTATCAGCCAAGCTTGGAGCAACCTTGAACTCTTGGGCTCAAGTAATCCTTCTGCTTCAGCTTCCCAAGTATCTGGAACTAAATGCACCCACCACAACGCCCGGATCATTTTTTCTATTTTTCTTAGAGATGCGGTCTCACCCTTGCTGGAGCTGGTCTCAAACTCCTGAGCTCAAGCAATCCTCCAGCCTTGGCTTCCCAGAGTGCTGGGATTACAGGCGTGAGCCACCTGGCCCAGTCAGGCCAAGTTAGCTTTTATCAGAGCCAGGGATTTCTTCACTAACCCACAGCTGCATCACTTTCATATATAGTTCAGTTATTTTTCTCGATTTTTTTCCTTCTTTGATGAAATCTAACATATTGACAAAAAGGTAAATGTAAGTGTATGCACATTTCAGTGAATAATTATTAAGCAAGTATCTGTATAACCACAAAACAAAAACCTTCCCTACATGCCACTAGTCCTGAAGTGCTTTTCCCCCCAATTATATAGCCTCATCTCTTTCTTGAAAGGGAACCACTATCTTAACTTTTGTGACCATTTATTCTTATTCTTTTTTATAAATATACCACTTACACATGCATCCTTTAAAAAATCTGGTTTATCTTTGCTTGGTTGTAAATTTTAGATGGAAAAATTTTAATTTTGTATTTTTTTACATTTTTCTTTTCAGACTCATCATAGTATCTGTGAGATTAATCTACACTGTTGCACATAGTGGCGATTTATTAATTGTCAATGATGTGTACTCATCCAGTTAATGAATGTACAAAAATTTCCTTTTATATTCTATTTTTGATGCATAGTTGGATTAGGAAATGAGAAGTTTCTCAGCAAAAAAACTTGAACAAAGAGATTTACATATAGAAGAGCAAACAAAGAAATAAACCATTGGCTCTTACCTTACACTCTACACAAAAACTTACTTTAAATGATTTATAAACCTAAGTGTAAAATCTAAATCTGTGAAACTTCTGTGCAAAAAAAAAAATAGGAGAAAGTATTTATGCTCTTGGAAAGACAAGAATTTCTTAGGCAAAGAATAAAAGCACACAAAATAGTCGATTAATGGAACTTCATCTAAAAACAAAATCCAAATTTTGATTTGCTGTTCTCAAAAGACATCATTAAAAAGTGAAAAGTTGTGCCGCAGAATGGAAGAGCAATTTTGTAAAACATAAATCTAACAGTAGATTTGTATCTAGAATACATAAGTAATTCTTAAATACCACTATCCATCCTCCATTAGTCCAGCTAACGTTAAAAAGACTGATAAGGATATAATGCAATTGGAACTCTCATACATTGTTTATGAGAATGCAATATAATACAGTGGCTTCTTAAAATTGGGAGTCCCATAAAACATTAAACACCCACCTACTGGGCAGCACCTGTGGCTCAGTGGGTAGGGTGCTGGCCCCATATACCGAGGGTGGAGGGTTCGAACACGGCCCAGGCCAAACTGCAGCAAAAAAATAGCCGAGCATTGTGGCAGGCGCCTGTTGTCCCATCTACTTGGGAGGCTGAGGCAAGAGAATGGCCTAAGCCCAAGAGCTGGAGGTTGCTGTGAGCTGTGATGCCATGGCACTCCATCAAGGGAAACAAAGTGAGATTCTATCTCTAAGGAAAAAAAATAAAATAAAATAAACACCCACCTAATACATGATCTAGCCATTCTACTGTTAGATATTTAGTGAAAAGGAAAAAAAAAATGCTCCCCTAAAAACTTACTTATACGTGAACATTTACAGCAGCTTTATCCACAATTTCAAAAGCTGGAAATAACCCAAATGTCTATCAATGGCTGAACAAATTGTGTTGTAGTCATACAAAAGAATACACTTTTCAGCAATATGAAAGAAATACCTACTGATATGTGCAGCAACATGGGTGACTCTTAATTAAATCATTATGCTGAGAGAACAAGGCCAGACACAAAGCAGTGCATTCTGGGATTCAATTATACAAAGTTCTAGAAAATGTAAAGTAATCTATAGTGCCCCCCCCCCAATAAAAGTCAGATCAGAAGTTGCCTGAGGCTGGGAGTGAAGAAAATGATGGACTGTAAAGAGGCATGAGAAATCTTTTGAGGAAAAAAAAAAAAGAGAGAAATCCTTTGAGGGAGATGGACTATTCTGTGTCTATCTGTCAAAAATTCATTGAATTGAGGCAGCGCCTGTGGCTCAGTGAGTAGGACACCAGCCCCATATGCCACAGGTTGCAGGTTCAAACCCAGCCCCAGCCAAAAGTTGTCCCTCAGTATCTGTAGGGGACTTGTTCCAGGACCTCTGATGATACCAAAAAAAAAAAAAAATTCATGGAATTGTACACTATAAAGAATACAGCTTATTGCATTAAAATCATATCTAGATAATGTTGGGGAGAACAGCCTCTTTATTAACAAGAACTACAAAAAAATCTATGGTTGTATATTTATTTATTTATTGCATTTCTGTCAATTTTCAATGTTCATATTTGGAAGCTATGTAATTAATTGCTTACAAATTTAAACTGTTGCATCTTTTTAAAATATTGAGTTTGTTATCAACATAAAATGGCTTTATCTTTGGTAATGCTTTCTGCTTAAGTTTGGTCTAATGTTAATATGGCTGTATTTGTTAGATTTGCATAGTATATCTCTTTCCATTCTTTAAACCTATTTTTATGTAAAGAGCATATCACTTTTAAAGAAACAAATCTGAAAATCTTGCCTCATAACTAAACCATTGAGTCCAGTCACATTCTTAAAAGATATTTTTGTGGGTATATTCTTCTAGATTGGTAGAAATGATCATTCTACTGCCTTTCCTTTTTCTTTTTTTTGTCACCCTGGTTAGAGTGCTGTAGCATCACAGCTCACAGTGACCTCAAACTCTTGTTCTTAAGTGATTCTCTTGCTTCAGCCTCTCGAGTAGCTGGGACTACAGGTGCTCACCACAACGCCCGGCTATATTTTTTAGAGATAAGGTCTCACTCTTGCTCAGGCTGGTCTTGAACCTGTGAGCTCAGGCAATCCACCCGCCTAGTAATTACAGGCATGAGCCACTGCGCCTGGCTTGCCTTTCCTATTCATTATTGAGATTAAAACATCAACTGTCTCTGGGTCATTCTTTTGATGATCAGCCTTTTCCCCCTGTGGCTGTTTTAAAATAGCTGCATTTTTCTTTGCTGTTTTGCAGTTTCACTATGCCATATCTAAATGTTATTTAAGGTATTGAATCTGTTTTCTCTGAGTTCTGTTTTCTCTGAGTTCTCTATTATCTCTTTAATTTTTGTCTATGTTTTCTTCACTTTTCCGAGTCTATCCTCTTGTTTAACTTTGTATGTTAGCTCTTCTCTTTATCTTTGTGTCTTTCAATTCTTCTCCATATTTTTCATCTCTCTGCATTGCATTCTGGTTATTTTTCTGGCTTATCTTCCAAGTCACTAAATCTTCTTCAGCTGTATCTAATTTGTTCTTCAACCTCTCAGCTAAGTTTTTATATTTGCCTCATACCTTTTTTTGTTTCTCTTATACTATTTATTTTTCAAATCTTCTAGGTCTATTTTTGAAGTTTCTTTTCCTTGTGGATATTTTCAAATTGTCTTTACTATCTTTTTTTTTTTTTATTTTTTTAGTTTTGTGTAAATGAGAATTTATTGACGAAGACACAAGGTCAAGCTTCCCCCAGCCCCCACCCTCCACAAGAACAGACCCCAACAAGAACAGAAGAATGAGAAGCATTCTTAGGGCAACATTTACTCCTCCCCATTTCTCTCCATAGTCCCAAGCTTCACAACACAGACACATGGAACTGGCTTGGGTGAAGACAGACACTCAGGGAATCTCTGACCAGCACGAGTTCTGGGTGTTTGATTCCCTTGCCCTTTGTATGATGTCAGCTGTTGTTACAGAGATATACTCAGATGGAGGAGCGGGGGCTACAGGGCAACCACCACCGCACCCCACCCAATGAAGCCAAGCTTAGAATGGGCCAAAAGAGAAGCTGTGGTAGAGGCAATGAGTCCTTCAGGAGAGAGGTCCCCCCTGTGGAGTCCTTCCCTTCCTGTGCTCAGGGATGCCTCCCCAGGAAAGAAGGTAGCCTCTTGAGAGGTAACCTCCCCAGGAAAGAAGAGTTCATGGATTGACTCAGTCAGGTCAGCTGAGAACTGTAGCTGCTATCCACCACTGGTGGGAGGCTGAGAGAAACCTAGTTTCAGGGGTTGAAGGACATACCCTGGTACAAAACTGTGTGGTATTCTTGCCCTGACATACTCTTTCTTATGGAACTAGTTTGCTTTGAGATGAGAACACACTATTTGTAGTGCGAATCTTCTTCACTGCTTGTATCCAACTAACACCAGGAATGAGCTCCCCAAAGGGAGGCTCAACCTCTTATCAACCTGCTTTCTCCCACCCCACCAAACTATCCACTTCCAACACACAGCCCTGTGTTACTTCTTGTTGCCCACACACCTGAGTGAGGGGCATTTTCCTTTCTCTACCCCAGTCATTCTTCCCTTGGACATTCTCAAGTGTAAGAAATGGCTTTGGGAGACCCACTCTCCCCAAGGTTTGCAGCTGGTAGAAAGAAGGGTCATTTTAGACACAACATGGCTTGGGGGTAGTTTTTGCTCTTTTCTTCCACAGTTCTTTCTGAGTCCTGTGAGTTTGATTTGAGTCCAATGTGAGGCCTCTGGATTCTGAAGTGCCTCTGATTTGAGGAGGGGCATCTGAGAAGAGTGATCTTGGTCATGAATCCTGAAAACCACATGCCAGGTGATGTAACAAGTGCCCACAGATCAAACGGTGTGAACATGGCTAAACAGGTTGGTGTTGGGGGCACAAAGCATTCTTTGACAAATCATATTCAATGTGTTGTGGAAGAGGGCAGGAATTTCACATCCACCAGTCTTTTCAGAGATGACAAGAATTGCTTGACACACTTGGATGTTCTTAATTTGGCTTCAAGTCTAAGGAACATGAATAATGAGCAGATCAGAGAGCTGAAGGGATACAGAGAATTTTCAACATCTCTAAGCTTACTTCATCTCTGCACCCACCCTGCTGGCCTCAAGAACTGTGGCTCCAGGAGCACCAGGAAACGCCAGCTATTCCTTCATTCTGGCATCTCAATTCACCTTCGAGTAACTGAAAAGACAGTTTGCTGCCACCTGATGCCAATGAATGGAGTGTCCACATCAGAATGGAGCGTGTGAAGAGCTGCAAACCAAGCACAGAAAAGGCAGAAGGCATTGAGGGAAAAACAAGAAGAGACAGTCAGCAGGGAAAACTCCACTGATGGGGATTTAGGAGACTCAGTCCAGCTCTGCTGCTAAACAGCTGATAGGCCTTGGCAATAACTCTCTTGCCTTCATGGAAAAACAGGGCTGGCTAAGTTATTATTCTGTTTCAACTTTAAAACTCTGATTTTATCAATGAGCTGGACCTAAGAAATACAGGGAAGGGAGTGAGGGGAGGCATTTTGGTTCTTGTTTCCTGCCTCTACACAAATTCCTTAATCAGTGTTATTAATGGGTTGGTTCAGGGGAAAGGAATGTTGTAAAAGTTGCATTTTCTCTCAGCTTTGATGTTGACAGGCCCTGTACTTCCTACACCCTGAAAAATCATTCAAGGAAGATCTTTGTGCCCAATTGCAGAGCAATCAAATGACATGATGATGTGGAATGGGGAGAAGTATGAAGGCTCGGCCAAGAACAAGAAGTCTGCAGAGAGAGAAGGAAAGGGAAAATCCAAATGACCAGGGCAAGGGTGCCACAGACAAGAGAACCCATAAAAGGGTAGGGCAGGTAACTGCATCTCTTTCTCCAGGACTTCCTACTGGTCACACTACTCCCTCAATTTCTCATATGTACAAAAATATAAAACAATAAAGTGCAGTGTATATTTTAATGACATTTTTCCTTGCCTTAATATTTGTCTTTTTCTGCTTTTGAAATGAGCTCTCAATTACAAAATATCAAACTACACGCAAAAGAGAGTGTAGAAAAAACCAATCACTGGCATAGCATGGAGAAGCCCACAAGTAAGGGCAGAGAGCAAGTGTGTAGCAAGAGGTTGGAGGTGATTGAAGCAGTGGTTACAAATGTTCACAGGAAGCTAAAACTAACAGGTTGTGCCCTAATGCTAGCATGAGTTAGACTAGTCACTACCTTGGTAGGTGGAGTCCTGTCCACTGTCTTTACTATATTTAAGCAGAGTGAGCATACTTGCTTTGCTTTAGTTTGGATAATCTCACTGTTTCAATCCTTCCCTTCCCTTCCTTTCCCTTCCCTTCCCGTCTCTTCCCTTCCCTTCCCTTTCCTTTCCCTTTCCCTTTCCTTTCTTGTCTCACTTCATCACCCTGGGTAGAGTGTCATCAGCTCACAGCAACCTCAAACTCTTGGGCTCAAGCAATCCTCTTGCCTCAACCTCCCAAGTAGCTGGGATTACAGGCACCCACCACAACACCTGACTATTTTTTAGAGATAGGATATTGCTCTTGCTTAGGCTGGTCTCAAGCTCCTGAACTCAGGCAATCCACCCACTTCAGCCTCAGCCTCCCAGGTGCTAAGATTATTGGTGTGAATCACTGCACCTGGTCTTATTTCAAGTTTTTTTTTTTTTTTTTTTGAGACAGAGTCTCACTATGTTGCCCTCGGTACAGTGCTGTGGCAATCATAGCTGACAGCAACCTCAAACTCTTGGGTTTAAGTGATTCTCTTGCCTCAGCCTCCCAAGTAGCTGGGACAACAGGAGCCCACCACAACATCCAGCTACTCTTTTTTTCTTCTTGATTGTAGTTGTCATTGTTGTTTTAGCTGGCATGGGCCAGATTTGAACCTGCTAGCCTCACTGTATGTGGCTGGTGCCGTAACTGCTGTGTTATGGGCACCGAGCCTATTCCAAGTATTTTTGCATTTGTTTCTGGGATTTTATTTTTGCATTTGTTTCTGTAATTTTATTTTTCCACTGATTATTTTTGATTAAATATTTTTTCATATACTTTGGTATTTTTTATTATTGATTACTGATCATCTTGAAAAATTACTTTTTATGATTCCTTAAGGCTTGGAATTAAGATGTCTTCCTTTACTGGGATGAGGCTGTGATGGCCACCACTTCTCGGGGTTTTTTTCTGCCTTCTTATTTTTTGCACTACTTACTTAGTGCAATAAGAAACTTCCCTAAGGTTCCCTGAGGGGTATGTGCTTGTGTGTGTGTGGTAGGAGGAATGGAGGACTTACTTCTGGTTTGTTTTTACCATGAGATGTAACCCGTTGGCACCCAGCTTGATGTGATGAAAGTCTCATAGTCAGCTCATCACCTTGAGTGGACTCTGGGCATCATCATCTATCAGGCTCTTCCCTTAAATCCAAATTGACCAAGTTCAGCAAATGCCCCTGAAGCAGAAGCTTCAGTGTTCCACTTATTCTCTGGATTCCAACTTTCCTTTAGGCTTTGGGCTTGTCATCCCTTACTATTTTCTAAATACTTTATTCTTTTAAGAATTTTTTAAAAATCTTATGCAATCTTTTAGTCATTTTTAGCAGGAATTTGGCATGAATTTAGCTTGTCATTTATTGGAACAGAAATCCTCAGTTCTTAGTCCTTATGATAGAAATCATAACCTGAAAATTAACTAATGGAAATGACTAGAGCACGTCTCTGAACATAGAAGTGTAATACAGGGCAAAGGAACACCCACACTGTGTTGTAGAGAATAAGAAAAACAGGTTAGACTTGGAGCAGGTGGCAGTAATTTTCTTTCCCCAGATACAACGTTGCCGCATACATACTCTGGCAGACGGATTTATCCCAGTACAACTGTCTTAACTCTTCAACATCATCCTTAGTAGACCCTTCTGAATCCCAAAGCATATGAAACTTATGGACACTTACTGGGACACTCGATTCTATAATTTTTTTCTATGAAAAGAAGTAAGCCTAACATGAGTAAGCATATTCCTAAACTTTCTCTGATCAACACACAAAAGGCTATTACATTAGCAATATGATTGTTAGCCAATATGCCATGTCTTTCAATCTTTGAGGGAGTCGGGAGTCATAGTTGAATTTTGTGTTGATGAATCACTCACCATTTCCCCATTTATTTTAATGTTATATTGAGTTGATGCTTTAAAGCTATAACTTTAATCTATAATGGGGGCTTTTATTTCTTCTTTCTTTTTTTTTTTTATTTATTATTGGGGATTCATTGAGGGTACAAGAAACCAAGTTACACTGAAATGGAGGCTTTTCAAAATTATGTCCCAAGGTATCATTTGGTTAATACTAATAAAGTATTAATTTGGCTAGTTGTTTTCTGTAATCTCCTCTGGTACTTGGAACTGTGATTGAAAAGACAAGGCATTTGCCACAATGGCTCCACACAGCCCACCACCATACACTGGTAGCTCCGTCTGGCTTGGTGGCTCAGTCTGGGGCCCAAGACAACACTCAAAGACCTCTGCACTCTTGCCCAAGTTCTCCCAAGGCAGTTCAACTGAGTGCCAAGTCTGAAAGAAACCCAAACAGCTCATAGGAAATAGACCTTAGGCTCAAAGAAAAGTTAAGTGGCAGGTCACTCCCTACAAAGACCTACTAACAACAGAGTGATTCTGCCAGGGTGTAATCTGGGAGAGACACCTCCCCAACTCTGAGGATGGTCATAGGCAACAGTGAAAAATAATCATGAGGTGGAATCAACAGAAAAACTCTGGCAATATGAATAATCAGAGTAGATCAACTCCCCCAAGGAATGACAAGGTAGATACAGCACAAGATCCCTTGCATAAGCAAATGGCT
>CAUYRH010003680.1:0-12667 GCA_963574655.1 Perodicticus potto
TAGAGACTTTCTGCAGAGAAAAGCAGCTTACAGCTTACTTCCCCAAAAAGAAAAGAAGAAAATTTTAAAAATAGCTGATCTCTTCCCTGCCGGTTACCACAAACGGCCCCTACCCTATTTGCTTTGAGCTTACTCAACCAAGACTTTCTAAACAGGGCTTGCTACAGCAAGATTTTTTCCATGCAGCTGCAGGTTTCCTTCTCGAGACCAACGACCTCATCCATCACCACCTCACCCCTCCCTGCCTTCCCTGCGGTTTTTGCCTTTAAAACCAGACTGTAACGGCTACCCGGGGTCCCCCCCCCGAGCGGCTGAGGGACCCTGACGCGTCTGAAATAAACCTGCCTCTTGCTTTTGCATCGACCTGAGTGTGGTAACTCTTCTTGGGGGCTTTATCCCACGTTAGACCCCCGTTTGGGTCTAACAAGTTGGATCTTGATTTAAAAATCGGATCTGCCAACTTAGTGTTTCCCCCCAACTCAGGGAGGATTGAAAGAACCAAGCTGACTCCATTTTGTTAAAACTAACTCACTTTGTCCCACAGCCTTTCACTAATTCTACTTTGTCCCACAGCCTTCAATTTGCAGCTGCATACCAAAGGTGATAGGCAACCTGCTTCCTCCCCCACCACCGGCTCCAGTATGTCTGCCCCTAAGGCAACGGCACCCACCATGGCCCCAGCAGTAGTAAATCCTTCCCCAGGCTAATTAGCCCAAAACAGACATTGTCCAGTCCCCTAAGCCCCTATCAGCTCTCCCCAGCAGTTCACCCAACACCCCCTCCCTTTGTTCCTTTCTGTACCTTTAAAACTGCTTTCCCCTCTGCAGTGGGGGCTTCTCTGCTTTCCTGCTGCATCAGGAACAGGAGGCCCTAGCCGGAGCTAGCTAATAAACTACCTCTTGCTTTTGAATCGGACTTGGTCATTGGGTGATTTGTGAGGGGGACCCCAGGACTTAGGCACAACTTCACAGGCTTCACCATCTTTTGCTTGGGTGCTCCCTCTGTGGGAGCCTTAGCATTAGCCATCACAGTCCTTTTCCCTGCTTACTTAGCCTTTCTGCTTCCTTTGAAGCCTCCCATAGATTGTTCTCCTTGAGCCTTTCTAACTTCAGGTTTCTGATTTCATTTGGCCATTACATTAGCAAGAGAAGCACCAGGGATGGCCCCCTGGAATTTGCCTGCAGGGCCAGTTCTTTTCTCTTGCACTTCCTCTGACTATCCCCTTTGGTGTTTTCTTCTGTAGAGTACAGCCCAGTTTATAGGTGGAGGAGTCCTCTTGGAAAGGAACTCCAACTCACATTTTGCATTTACAAACTGGAAAACCAAGCTGTGGGTCCTGGAGTAGCGTCTCCCATGTCCGGGGGCAGATCTCCCTGCTGAAACTGCACAGCTGGCCCCTCATGGTGGTAGCACCCTGTTTATCTGTATCTTTCAGGTAGGTTTCCAGGAGTGAAATTGGTGGAGTGAAGGGAATGCCCATTTAAACAGCAGTCAGTGATGCCTAATGGGTTCCAAATGACCTTGTAAGTTCACAGCACTCTAGCAAGTGTCTAAAAGCACCTGTTTCCCCACATCCTTGATACTCTTCATCACTATCAATCTTTTTAATTTTTGGCGATAGAATGAGAACAAAATCACATCTGATTATTGCTTTAATTTCCATCCCCCTGATTACCAGTGGAAGCTGTGCAATTTCTTGTATGATTATCGGCATTAGTGTTTTTCTTCTGTAAATTGCCTATTCATATCATTTGTCTGATTTTTATTGTGCCTTTTCTTATTGATTTGTATATGGTCTTGCTATAGTCTGGCTGTAAATTCTACATGAGATGAGTGTGTTGCAAGTAATGTCTTCTATTTGCTGCTTGTACTTTAACTTTGTTTATAAGGTATCATTTTTCAACAAAAGTGTTTTAAAATTTTATGAGATTAAAAATGTTAATCTTCTATTATGTGGCTTCTGGGTGATACATCTTGATTTAGGAAAATCTTTCCAATACTAAGATTCTAAGAATAACTTTATTGCTTTATTCCAACACTTTTATAGTTTCTGTTTTTTACCTTTGGCATTTTATCTAACAGCAATTTATTTTTTTGTATGGTATGAGTTATGGATCTAAGTTAATTATTTCGACTAGATATGTAGTTTTCTTTAAACTAGTTGTTTAATAGTCTTTTCTAAGAATTCAAAATGATGTGTTTATAGCAAGTGACATTTTGTGATTAATTATAAATGCGTGTAATAAATTATTTAAAGTAGAACACTTAGAACAGTTCCTGATTCCTTATTATGTCATTACTATTGTGGTTGTAGAACATACACGAACTGTCCTGTGATCTGTTTATCCGTTTATCTCAGCCGGTTCGGGCTGCTAGAGCAGAATATCATAGAATGGGTGGCTTGAAACCAGAAATTTATGTCTCACAGTTCTGGAAGCTGAGAAGCCTCAGATGAGGGTGTCAGCATGGTAGGATTTGGGTGAAGAAAAGATATTCCCCTGGTTCTCAGATGGCTGTCTTCTCTCTGCGTCCTCATGTGGCACAGAGCAAAGAGAAGAACTGTCCTTTTTGCTGTCTCTTCTTATGAGGAAATCAATCCCATCATGGGGGCTGCCTTCAAAGGACCTAATTACCTCCCAAAGTCCCCATCTCCAGATGGTCACATGGTGGAGGGAGAGTTTCAACATGAATTTGGGGGACCATCTACATTCAGTCCTTGGCACTATTCCTATATCTACATTACAACATTTAGATAAGTGGATTCCCAATACTTGTCCTAACATCTGATCTAACCAATCCCTCCTCTTTTTATACTATTTTTCAGAATTTTCTTAAATTTTTTCACACATATATTATTCCAACCTTATTCCTCTGTTGGTTGAAATTTATATACTCATCTACTATTCTTAAATGATCTCTCTAAATTACAACATGCTTCATTTACTTACCAAAGTCTCACGTTCGTTGGTATTCTCATTCTCTTCTTACACAAGCGAGAACTTAGGAGACTTTTATTCCACTTACTCCTCTCTAAACTCAAGTGCCATGGTTGCATATTTTAATTCTATTATGTATTTAAACTCTCTAAGGCATTATTATGCATTTTCTACAATACAGTCATTAGTGTGCATTTTGGTTTATCTGTGTATTTACTATTATTTTTTGTTCTTTGTTCTTTTCTTCATCTCCAGCATTGCATCTGGGATCATTTTCCTCTAGGATTTCTGTAGTGCAAATCCCTGGGTTTTTCCTCTTCTGAAAATGTCTTTATTTTGTTATTTTATTTTAGTTTAGTTTTAGTTTTTGTGACAGAGTCTCACTTTGTTGCCCTCAATAGAGTGCCATCCATAGCTCACAGCAACCTCAAACTCTTGGACTCGAGTGATCCTTTTGCCTTAGCCTACTGAGTAGCTGTGACTCTATGTGCCCGCCATAATGCCTGGATATTTTTAGAGACAGGGTCTCACTCTTGCTCAGGCTGATAGCAAACTTCTGAGCTCAGGCAATCCACCCACCTTGGCCTCCCAGAATGAGAGCCCAGCCTTCAACTTTGTTATCAAAAGGTATTTTTCCTGGCTATAGAATTCTAGATTGATTGGCATTTTCTGTCAGTACAATAAAAATACCATTCTCCTGTCTTCTGTCTTTCATATTGCTCTTGAGAAGTCCATTGTAGGTTTATTCTTACAAATAATGTTTTCTTCCCCTAGCTTAGGATTTTCTTTGTCTTTGGTTTTGTGTAGTTGTACTATTATGTCTCTGGGAGTATATTTATTTTTATTTACTTTGCTGAGGAGTCATTGGGTCTTAAATCCATGGATTAATTTCTTTCATTAGTTTTGGAGATTTTAAGGCTATTTTATTGTTTAAACATTTCTTCTGACCTATTGTTTCTGTACATTCCTTCTGGGATGTCCCTTAAGAGGACGTAGCACTCTTTCTCACTCTATCCTTTGCCTCTCTTACCTTCTTTTCTGTGATGGTCATGTTTTTGTCTTTCTGTGTTTCATTCTAAATATTTTTTCCTGATGTATATTTTAGTTCATTACTTCAGCTATGTCTTGAGTTCTTAATTTCCGTCACTGTATTTTCTAACCTATCATTTCTGTTTGGTTCTTTTTCAAATCTGCTGACATATCATATGTTGTCAGTTCCTTTTCATTTGATTCTGCCAGGGGCTGGCAATCTCGGATCACCTTAATCCAATTTCAGGGTTTGAAATACCTTGGAACACATGGAACCTGAAAGGCAGTTTGTGCGAGGATTAGTTTACTTCTGATTCATCCTTACACTTGGCACATAGCCCTTTGGCGTCTTGACCCTGAAAGTGGATGGTTCATCAGGTTCCTACCCAAGGCCTGGACAACTTTTGTCTCCTTCACCTTATAAAGATTTCAAAAGTGTTTCTCAACTTATCAGTCTCCTTTTTGGGATTCGTAATTGCCTGCTGGGCAAAGGTAGCCTTCAATGCTAGGCTCTACTCTTGGGGGTTTTCTGTGTTCTTTCAGATCTTGTTAACTCTTTGATGGATTTAGAGAGCTGCTTTGAAATATCGTGTTTAACTTTGCTTCCTTGTCTTTGAGGTGTATGTTGGGAAGTTTGTTTGAAGCAAAATGGTTTTGCCATTATTCGAAGTAGAAGTTCTATCTTTTCTCTTTCATTTAAATTTTGGAAGTAGAATGTCAAGTTTAACAAACTCCCATTGGGATTTTGAATGGAATTACTTTGTATTTACAGATTAACTTAGGGAAGAGGAAACATTTTCACAATATTGAATCTTTCTACTCAGGAACATTATGTATGTATATATTTCTGACCTCCCATTTGATCCTGCAATCCCATTACTAGGCATCTACCCAGAAGGAAAAAAATCCTTTTATCATAAGGACACTTGCACCAGACTGTTTATTGCAGCTCAATTTACAATCGCCAAAATGTGGAAACAACCTAAATGCCCACCAACCCAGAAATGGATTAACAAGCTGTGGTATATATATGTACACTATGGAATACTATTCAGCCATTAAAAAAAATGGAGACTTTACAGCCTTTGTATTAACCTGGATGGAAGTGGAACATATTATTCTTAGTAAAGCATCACAAGATGGAGAAGCATGAATCCCATGTACTCAAGTTTGATATGAGGACAATTAGTGACAATTATTGACATGGTGGGGGTGAGGGAAGGGGAAGGCAGAGAGAGAAAGAATGAGGAAGGGGTGGGGAAAGGAAGAGCAGAGAGAGGGACGGAGCGAGGGGGGCGGGGTCTTGGTGTGTGCCACACCATTTGGGGGCAAAACACGATTGTAAGAGGGACTTTACCCAACAAATGCAACCAGTGTAACATAGTTTCTTGTACCCTCAATGAATCCCCAACAATAAGAAAAATAAACAAATAAAAATAAAATTCAGCTTATGACTGAGTAAAGTTTTAAACTTTTATTAATAGATAATTTGTCCATATCTCTACATAGTAGAGTTCATTGTTAGTAGAATGAGATGCTCTATTCCAGGGGTTAGCAATCTTTGTCTGTGAAGGGCTAAATGGTAAATATTCTAGGCTTTGAAGGCTGTATGATCTCTGTTGTAAATAATCAACTTGGCCATCGTAGTGTGAAAACCACAGATAATATGTAAATAAAATGGTATTGCTATGCTGCAAGAAAATTTTATTTACAAAAACAGGTTATGGACTGGATTTGACTCACATGCCAGCTCCTTCTCTGTTTTTTATATTTCATTATATATTTTTCCAGTTATTTATTTCTTTGGATTTTAAAGCTATTGATTTTTAAACTTTAATCTTACAGTTAGCAGACTTAACAAACTCTCTAATTAGTTCTAATGATTTTTCATTTGATTCTCTGAATTTTCCTGAGAAGTGAATATATAGTATGCGAATACTGACAAATTATACTTCTCCTTCCTGATAATTATACATCCTATTTGATTTTTTTTTTTTTTTTTTTTTTGCTTTGTTGCATTGACTAGAACCTCCAGTACACTGGTATACAATTATGATGATAACAATAATTTTTATATGTTTTATTTCGTTTTTGGAGAAAATATTTCAGACATGAACCACAATGTTTGACAGATTGGCTTTATAAAGTTAAGAAAGTTTTCTTTTTTTCCCTGCTTACTGAGGGCTTTAAGAATGCTGAATTTGATCAAATACTTTTTGAACATCAATTGAGATCATCTCATGTTTTGATTCATTTACTTTATTAATGCAGTGATTTATAATTACTGATTTCCTAATGTCAAATTGTTTTCATATTTCTGGGGAAGGATTCTTCTTGGTGATAATGTATTATTATTTTAATACATTGATGTATTTGATATGCTAATGGATTATTCTAAAATTTTACATTTAAGAGCTTGAATGAGATTGGTTTATAGGATGGTTTTTGGTATTATTCAGTTTTGCTAACATAATTATGCATACCTTATGGAATGAATGGGGATCATTTCTCTGGAAATTTACTCTGGAATATTTGTATAGTTAGGAATTTTCAATTTCTTTAAGATTTGATATAACTGGTCTCCAAATCCTTAGGTAGTGGTAACTGTCTGGAGTGTAATTGTTGGCTATTATTTCAATTTCTTCTGCAATTAATCTATTTGGAATTTCTGTTTCTGCTTGAGTACATTTAGATAATATTCCAAGGAAATAATTTATTTTATATAGATATAAAAGTCTATTGAATAAAGTTTTTAGTTTTTTTCTTATATTTTAAAGAGTCTTTTTCAGCTTGGCATCTGTAGCACAGTGGTTATGGCACCGGCCACATATGCACTGAAGGTAGTGGGTTCGAACTCAGCCTAGGCCAGCTAAACAACAATGACAATGCAACAACAACAAAAATAGCCGGGTATTGAGGTGGGCACCTGTAGTCCCAGCTACTTGGGAGGCTGAGGTAAGAGAATCGCTTAAGCCCAAGAGTTGGAGTTGCTGTGAGCTGTGACACCATAGCATTCCACCAAGGGCGATGTAGTGAGACTGTCTCAAAAACATAAAAAATAAAAAAAATAAAAAGTCTTTTCCATATCCAAAATTAGATATAATTTCTCATTTTGAATGCTATTTGTTTTGCCTTTGCTCTTATTTCTTCTTTGCAACTACTGGAGATTTGTATATTTTATTGGTATTTTTAAAAAGACAGCTTTGATTTTACTGATTAAATCTATGCTTTTGTTCTATTTTGGTATTTCTTTCACATATTATGCTATTACTATTTAAGTCTAGCAAGAAAATATTTTAGTGTATTACTCTTGAGGGTAATTTTGTTTTGATGAACAAAATTTTCCAGATATTTAATTAATTAATTTTTTTTTTTTTTTTAGAGATTCAGGCCAAGTTCGATGGAAGGGGACAGAGATCTGCCTTAGCAAAGATGGCGCCTACATCAAAGGTGGTTGGAGACTTGTTTTTATACTGGGCATGGGGGAGAAAGATTCCACAGTTGCTGGAAGGTTCTGGGATCTTTCCAGGGGAACTCTTGGGGCAGGGCCAGGTAGGCCTGTTGTTCTAGGAGGAAAGGAAGAGGAGGAGGAGGAATGGGAAGGGTTTAGGCCCCCAACATTCTCAACTCTTATTAAAAGGGTAGTGGGGACTATGGTCAGTCTTCCAAATTAATTTTAAGAAGATAACTTTATTCCTCTTTGGAGGCCGCTCTGAGTGCCACTTAGCTCTAGTTCATCAGTCTGTTGAGTTTGATTCCACTCTTTCACGGTGCTGGTTTTCCATAAACACTTGGTGAGTTTCTGATGTGTCCTCACATCTGAGAATACCTGCATCGTGTGTTTCCCATGGCCTGCCTGTGAGGATCATTTAGGAGGGGTGGGAAGTGCTTAGTAGGGAGGGTTGGCCCGGAGCTTGTATTTCTGGGTATACAGGTTCCCATCCTTCTTGGTAATCATCGTGGTCCAAGGGCCTCAGTGGCCACAATGGGCACAGCTTCACACTCTCAACTTCGTTATTGTCTGTCCAGGGGGAAAGGGGGAGGGCTGACTGGTCTGGCTGCCCTGGTGCTGCCCTCTCTGGATGATCAGGGTCCTCTCTTCTTCTGTTTAATGCCTTTGACTTTGGAATGCCTGGGGCAGCTTCTCCCTTCAAAGTGGTCTTTTTCTGTATCTGCTTTCCTCCAGTTTTACTTCATTTCACAGATCAAATCCTGTCTATGTTTTCCAAAAACTGTTTTGCCATTTCTGAAATACTAGTATCCCTTTATGTTGTTTTCCTGGGCTCTATCATAATTTTATTTCATTTCATAGAATTATATATAGCCATACTCATCACTGCAAATGCACCTGCACTTTTAAATCAATTCATGTTTTATTAACCTCAAGCACCCATATACATTTGAAAAATAGTCGTGCATCTATATAAGAGATGAGAGTTAGAAACGACAAATTAAACTATGGAAGAATTTCTCTATGTACAGAGAATATTTAGTATCCCAGTGAGTTCAAGGCTCTATAGTGGTCTGTGGCCCATGGAGGAAATATAATGAGCTAGACTTCCAGACACAATGGGTAGGAGGGTAGCCACAGATTAGTATACTAAGGCAACTAAATATAGAAATGAATATAATTTATCTCTGTAATTTGCTCTTCTGAGATTTATAAATTTAAAAATGACTTTTACATATTAATTTGGATTATATAAATTTCTGTATGGATAAGGACAAAGGGGGTGACGTACAAGTTATTTAATTAGGATAACAAAAAATACGTTTGCTAAATTTGGGATTGGTAGTTTTCAGCCTGTTTGCCTAATGAATGTTAAACATGATATCTCTGTGGTCAGAGGTCCCCAAGATCATCCCCCTATTTGATTTGTCCTCACAAGACTCAGCATACAAAGGTGACAATTAAAGTTCGTGAACTTGCCAACATATACTTACATGAGCAGCACTATATGAATAGCTCGGTAAGTTTTCATAACCTTGATATATGTGTCTCACAGCTGTGTTCATGTCGACACGCAGCAGTGTCTTGCTGAGTGGCATTCATTACTATTGCGTATTTATGTGTGCTGTAGTGAGAATGTTGGAGCTTGAATTAGAGAATGAACAAACATTACATTTCTTGTTAAATGTGGCAAGAGTAGAAGTGGGATCAGGGACACATTACTCTAAATTTGTGAGGATAATGCCATGAAGCAAATGGCAATGTACAAATGGATTAAACATTCTTCTGAGGGGAGAGAAAGTAAGTGTCACTGATGAAGAGAGGTCAGGGCAGCCAGTAACAAACAGAGCCAATTAAAACAGTGTAAAAATTTGTTGACTTATGTGCCAAAATCATCAGCTGACTTTGAGAGGCATAGGAGACCAGGTAAACATCGACAGAGAAACAGTTAGGAAAATCTTAACTGAAAGTATTGGTATGAGAAAAGTGTGTGTAAAAATGGTCCTGAAGTAGCTCACCAGTGAACAAAAGCAAAGGAGAGTCAAGAGTTTGTCAAGACCTCTTGGAGAGTCAAAATGGTGTTTGGGGCTGTGTTTATCACGGGTGATGAAACATGAGTGTGCCATTATGACCCTGAAACAAAGTATCAAAGTACACAATGGAAGTCAGCCAATTCTCCACAATTAAAAATGTTCCCTCTGTCCAAATCAACTATCAAAACAATGTTGCTAATCTTTTTGACATCAGAGGGATTGTTCATTATGAATTTATCCCAACTAAACAAATAGTTAACTAAGTTTACTATTTGAAAGTGCTGAACAGGCTGGGTGAAAAAGTTAGATGAAAATGACTTAAACTTTTCTCCAGCGACTCTCAGCCCTTGCATCACAACAGTGCACCAGCTTACATGACATTGTCTGTGAGGGAGCTTTTAGCCAGTATAAAATTAACTGTATTGGAATATTGGAACACCCTCTCTACTCACCTGATCTGGGCCCCAATGACTTTTCTTTACTTGAAGATAAAGTAACTATTGAAAGAAAGACATTTTGTTGACATTCACCCATCAAAAGTAACTACTATGACAGCTCTGATGGCCATTCCAGAGAAAGAATTGCTTCCAAGGGTGAACTAGGCACTGATATCTCTGCATAGCTTCCTAAGGATTGGTCTTCAAAGGTGACCACAGTGATACTTAACAATGAGGTATGTAGCACGTTTTCTAAGATGAATTCTCGAACTTCATTGTTAGACTTCGTATGCTGTCTTTATGGCTATGGTTCATCACAGCAAAAGGATACAAAGAAAAATCAGCAAAAGGAAGAGACACAGGGAGTGAAGTCTGGAGAAAACCAGGTGGAAGATTCCCAAAGTGGTGTTGTGTAGAGTCACACAGGACGTGCTTAATTCCTCCAGTGTTGAGTTCTGACAACACATGTGAAATGTTGCCTACCAGGGAAACAGGCTGGGGTCCCCAGGCCCAGGGCTTTTACTGAGAGATGGTCACTAGGCACTCTCTGTCTAGCGTGTACCAAAGTTCTAGACGTCCAGAAGGAAAGCAGGTGTTCAGTAGAAATCATAGTGTTTGTACAAATGGTTTAGACACTTGTCATTTCGGGAAAGTTTTACGTCAGTATAAAGAACTGTCCACCATTCAAATTCGCAGATGCCAGCCAATAGCCAACTTTTTCAGCAGGCTTTTCTAAGGATAGCACTCTCAGCCTTACTATGTTAATTCTTTTCTGCACAGTACCTAATCTTTGCTTTTGAATAGAGTGATGGAACAAATATCATGCTACTGATTCACTCTGCAATGCGTTTTGTTTTTTCGCCTTCTTTTCGTCTACTCACAAGCCAAGGTCATGGGAGGCTGCTTCAACTTTCTTAGAAAACTGGCATGTGAGAGTTCTTATTAACCGGCCATAATCTGGCCAATCCATTCAACAATTGATTACTTCTTTCATGAAATACATGTTGAGTATCTATTATATTATGGATTCTGTCATAGAGCAGGATGAAAGAGTGCATTTGTCTGATAGTTTAATGCTTTTACTTGACCCACAAATGTGGGGGTTCCTTCCAAACTCATCCTTGGCCAACTTTTTCCACCCACTCATCTTCCAGCTCCATGTCTTCAGCTTATCTCTTGAACTGATGCTTCTTAACACTATATTTCTAGCTCAAACCCTCTCGCATGCCTAAAACCTGTATATGCTCTGACTGCTGAATTGGTCAGCCTCTCAAGCTCAGCCTATTTGAGACTGAACTAGACATTTCCCCCAAACCTGTTTCTTCTCTTTCTATCTTATTAATTTCATCTCCATTTATCCCATCAACAAAACTATCTGGGAAGTGATTGTTGACACCTTTTTCTCCTCCTACCCATATAGCCCTGGTCACTGCTATAGTTAACTATTGCTGGGTAATAAGCCACCCCAAAAGTCGATAGCTTAAAACAACAATGGTTACTACTACTGAGAGTTGAAGATCTATTTTTCTGGGTGTGGCTGGGTGGCTTTGCCCCACTTGTCTCTCCTCCTTCTCCTAGATCTATAAGAACACACAAAGTCTCTCAAGGCATTGGCTGGAAGACCACAGTGTTACTTCTGCCTTTAATCAAGCAAATCACTCCATGGCTGAACCAAAACTCTGACCATTCAGTGGGAGGAGCTGCACAGTCAAAAGACAAAGAGTGTGGGTAGAAGGGTGAAGGGTGGGAGCCCATCATGCAATGGTGCATGGCCACCACGTCCTGTAGCTCTGCCTCTTAAATATCATCTCCAGCCTTCTATCAGCTTTGCGATGGCCCTTGTTCAGACCTCAGACCTCTCCTAGTCTACTGCAACATTCTCCTCTTGGATATTCTTGCTTTTGGACTCTTCCCAGGACCCCAGAGTCATAGATCTATCTCCAGGCAAATCTGAACTAAACTGAACATCCCTAGGGCTCCCTCTCCCCCAGGAGAAAGCCTGGGTTCCACGCCTGGCTTTCTGCAACCCAGACCTTTCCTGGTGCTTGCAGTTGTCTCCCCATTCCTTTCTTCCAGCTTGTCTGGCCAAGCTCTTCAGAGTTCCCACACACTACGTAGTTTCATACCGCTGCACAGGTGACTTCCCAGGCCTGGCATGCCCTTCCCTGTTAGCCTGCCTGTGGGCCCTTCCACACCCTTCACTACCCTGTGGAATCTTCTTCCCTGGCATTTTCCTGGACCCACCCTAGCTGAGGTGGTGACCATTCCTTCCTTAGTGCCACCATCATCCTGGGACCGTAGGGATCATGCATGTGTATAAGGTGTACTTTTGTGGCCCTCTCTAGGCCTCCTGTATGGTATGCACAATTGTATGCTGAGTACCTAGTACGATATCTAATTTATAGCAAGAATTCAAAATATTTTTTTGCTGAATGATGAATGAATAGAGGGATGGTTAATTGGCTTCAAGTTTACAGGATGGGGAAATTGAAGATTGCCTTACATACCTTTTGGATAACTTTAAATTAGAGCGTTTATACAATGAAACAGATATTTCTTCTAGTGTTAATGTACAGTAATTCTTTTTTTTTTAAAATACATGTATTTTATTATTCTTTATTACATTATTTCCCCCCACCCCCACCCGTCCGTGATAAGACAGAATTGATTTACAGAAAAGAATACAGAAAACACCAAAGCTCCTGGTAGTGGGAGAGATTTCAAGTAGGGAGAGAGAAGCTCTCTCCGTTCCTCTCCCGGTCTTTCCCTGTCTCCTCCTCT
>CAUYRH010003681.1:0-20943 GCA_963574655.1 Perodicticus potto
TACTTAGAAAGGCGTGAACCTTTTCATACCACAGGCTTATAGTGGCAGGATTCTCAGAGGCCCTTTGAGTCACTACAGAAAACTTGTAACATACTATGGGTGGTTTAGCACATTTGAATGTGACAGAATTCTAGTGTTTTAGAAAACTGGGATGTGAATACCAGCCACACACAGTCCGAAGTACATTAGTGCACATGGTAATTCTTCCATCAAAGCGTGTGATTCACAGAACATCTCCATCCCAGACTACATCAAGGAATAGAAATTTTATTATTTTAAGTGTCCATAAGTTCCAAGGAAAAAAAGCATGAGCAATGTCTTCCTTACTTTCATCTAAATACTTTTATTTGGTCCTGCTCTTTAAAGTGAACAGAAAAGGTATTTATTACTCTCTTCACTTTTCCTCCCTGTCTTGGAGTGACCAGAATGTCAGGTCTCAGAGTGTAGCCCCAAGACTTAGGGAAAAGCAGGTTTCCCACTCATGTCAGTTAAGGCTGGCCTTCTGATTTCCTATCTCCTGTATGGAAACTCACCTCCATCCTGAATGATGGGCAATGGATGCACCCAGTCCTTCTTCAGGGAAGACACAACCCTTACCTCGGGAGTGCAGGGACTTTAGAACATAATCGCATAACAGTTGTTCTACGTAAGTCACTCAGGGGCGTGTGTCCTGGGCCCCAAAATGTGGTTTGTGTGAATGAAGCCCCATGCTGTATGCCATGGCCCTTGCTATCGTCCACCAGCCTCTTCTCCTTTGCCCTTTCATTCTGTGTCATCTCAAGAGCATTTCTATTTAATCTTACCAGCCTCTCCCAGCTTTTACCCGTGTGGAGTTTGCAGTAGCTGACACTGACTGTGCTGCTAAGGAGGTCACAGATCCAGCTAAATGCAACCTGTTGGCAGAACAGGTGAGTGGGCCAGGATCTCAGGTGAAGCAGGCTGTGGAACAGAGTATCCTCATGCAGTTTTTACCTTGCAGCTGCAGAAAGAGATTAACAGTGCAAAATGCCCACTCCCTGTGGGGCCGTGCCATGCCAGGCCTTCCTTTGGTGTCACCACCCCTTTTCAGAGTTGTCACCAAATCATCTCACCTACTAGAGGCACATGGAGTTAGGAGAAAGACCAAGGCAACCTCATGAAACCAAGTCCTGCACAACTGCTGGGAGTGTGAAGTATAGATTCTCTGATATGAAAGCTTTCAAATCCTTGAGTAATGTCCACTTCTAGGAATTTGGCCTATAGAAATCATCAGAGATGTTTGACTGTCTGACAAAGATGACTTATCATACACATAAGATGAACAAAATTTTTTTAAAAAAGATCTGAGTAGCCAACAGGTGGGTTTATCAAATAATATATGATATATCAGTAAATATAAAATTATGCTGACACTAAAAATTATGTTTTCAAAGAATAATGAATGGTATGAGAAAATGCTATTATGGTAAATGAAAAATACTGGATACAACATAGTATAGTCACAATGATCTCAATTTCTAAATTACATTTGATAGTATTGAAAGATAAGAAAGAAGTGCATCCTCTTATGCAATTTGAACTTCACCTTGAAAGTGAGAGCAATGTAACCTAGAAATTAGTCCCTTGTATTCATTTGAAAATAAAGAAATAAATAAATTTTCACCAGCAAAAAAAATGGATGATCTATCTCATTCCTCAAGTATTTCTGTATTTTCCATATTCTCTGTAGAATTATATATAAGCAAAAACTTTAATGTTTAAGAGAGATTTTTTAAAGGGATTAGGAATTTAAGTGGGCTGTTATTTTGCTGTATGGTATTGGATTATTAATGAAACTGGGGGAAATCCATTTTAAAAATCAGTTATTAATAGTGCCTCTCTATCTGTGGGCAGCAATATGGCTTCTGTAAGGCAACAGTCACTGAGAAGCTTTGAGGGGAAGAGGTTGCCGTTACCTGCACCATGTTCCCAACACAGGTAATAGCTTCCTGGATTTTCTTGTCTGCACCTTCAGAACACAATGACGCCTTAGCATCTCTGCAGTGCGTTAGTATTTTGAGGACATTTGCTATCCTGTCCTTCTGAACCTCACAATATAAAATAACACTGGGATATGTGGAATCATCAACTAATGGAAGGGTATTTCAGGCATGCGTTCCCCTCCCATGAACTAGTCAGTATCATTTTGCAAGGATGGGCAAAACCACCCTCCTGTATAATTGAGAAAGCTACTTTTTTATTTGTGGAGTGGAAGTAGTTTTCTGAGTTGCAGGGACAAGATGGGAAGATTTGCCCCCACAGCTCCCAGTGGCTGTAGCTGTACGTGTAGATGACAAACAGGGTGACCTTGCTAGTGAAGGTTTGCCATAGACTTATATTCAGGTCTTGCTCGTGGGACACCAATGTAAGTCCACCATCACCAAGATAATCTTGGTGGGACTGGGGTCACTACAGGCCAGTCATCCTTCCCCATAACCCTGATGACAATGCTTTGTACCTAGGTAGTTCTTTTTTTTCTGCCAGATAATTTGCAAATAAAAATTATTAATGTGAGGAAATTGGGTGGAATTGCCACTCAGACCTCAGAGTGGCCTTGTCTGGGAGGAGAAAGCAAACTAACCTGTGGAAATGATCCTCTCTCCAGCCTGCAGCCCCTCAGCACCAGCCAGCTGATCCCACAGTTTCCCTCCTTGCTGCAGTGGACCAACCTGCACCTGTGTCCCCTCCAGCTGGCTCGCCTGCAGCTGCCGTGGTGGTGGGACCCAAGGTGGTGGCTGCTCGCCCAGGACCCCCATTGCACCAGGCTCACTATGATCTACACCATGCCTTTCCTGGTGTGGCTTCAGTGGAGTCTGCATCAGGAGAATTGTTCCACCCAAGCAAACCATTCCAAGTGACACAACCTAGTGTTGCTGGTGCTGTTGGTCCAATGGTCCCCCCATGCCCAGGGAGGGTCAGATACTTCAAGGTCTAGGCTAGACACAGCAGTGATGCAAAGGTTTGGCAGAAAGGATATAACTGCTCTTTTGTCCAAACCTGGGCACGGGTGGGGGGCTGTTTCTGCTATCAAGCGCATGTCACATGTGGCCTAGATCAATAGCAAGTCTGGAATCACAGCTTCTCTTCATTCCTCAGAGGACAGAAGCAGAGGGGTGCTGGTTCTGTCTGATGGAAGGCTTAAGACCAACAACTAGATTGTCATAGTTTTCATCATAAGCCACCATCATTGTGTTCTCTGCCTTCTGGATGACCTCACAAAAACAATTATAACTGTGACTTTGATAGATGCTCTTGCTAAGCTTGTATCTGTTAACAAAAGTGCCAGAAGGACCTTCCTTAATAAAGAAGGTTCTAAGCTGAAATCTGGTTATGATTATTGCCTGCTTCATTCAAGTTCCACTCACATGTGTACACCATTGTCCCAACATAATCAAAACAAAGTGAAAACACAACCAAAAGAGAACAAAACAAAATCTGTTATATCGCTGTACATGGGAGAAAGTGAGACTAGGATCTGCTCACAACCCATCAGATATGACCGTTACCTTGTGAGAAAATAATTCTTTTTATTGCATAAGAGACAGGAAATGTTGCTCAAGAGGACCAAGAGTTTAAACTTTGTACAGAAAAAACAACCATTGGTTTTCCCCAAAACTCAGGTAAGGGGTCTGGGGCATTAACAGTTAGCACAGGATCCTCAATTTACTTACCTGCTTGTTATTTATGTCTCATAAATACTTCATTTTATGATGCAGGATTGGTCTCTCTGGCCAATCTATTTTAAGGATCCAAGTTAAAGTTCTGTTTTATAGTAGAATTAGAGAAGGGACATCTGGACAGGTGAATCCAGTGGACATTTGTTGGCACTATCCAAGTGATCAGATACATAAGGAAATAAACAATCTCCTTCTAAAATGTACCTAGGCAATTTTGATTTTTCTCTAAGAATCGGGTTGCTCTGATTGACCTCAGTGGTGGGTGCTTCTAGATGGAATTTTCGAGGGATAGGACTAATAGCCAGTTGAATGGCTTCACTTGAATCAAAGACACTCTTAAGTGTTGCCAGTCACCTTATCACTCATGCCTAGAGGTTTTGCTGATGTTCCAGTAGCCAGAGTAATGGCCAGGAAGGTAATAAAACCACTGGGAGTCACAGAATCCACCATCCCAGGTGTGGGCAGCTGTATTAAATGCTGCAGAAAGAGCAATAAGGGTAAAGACTGAGAGCAGGTTGTCATTCTAGCTGATCGACCCGGAGGTGGTGGTGATCAGTGACAGATGCACTTGGAGTAGACAGGGCATCCTGGCTGTTGAAGGTAGGTGGGTGGTGCATGAGGAGGAAATGGAAAGGCCATGTATTCCCCTGGTTCAAGCAGTTCGATGGTGCTGGATAGAAGAGCGAGGATGTGGTCCAGAAAGGCAACTAGGTGGAGGAAAGTTTACTTTTTTAAGAAGAAAGGTGGTAGGCAGAGTGCTGAGGGAGACATTTAGTGGATGACTGGAAATGAGATTCTAGTCCTTCCCTGAGGGAATTTGCAAGAGGACCCTGAAAAGACCTCTTCCCTCAGGACTGAAAGAAACCCATCCACTTTCCAACCTTGCTCCATATGAGGGAAAACAGAGTGTTAGTGTTTTCAAATTATCAAAGTGTTTGCCATGGCAGGTGGTGACAACCAATGCAAATCAGCTTAAGAACAAAGGAAAATGTTATTACTTTACATGCTAAAAATTCAAATGGATGAGTCTTACCTAAGGCCGAGCAGAATCCAGGGTTATCCCCTGCCACACACCTCTCACTGTCTCCCTGCCTCTCAGCAGTGCCTGCCTCTGCTTGCCTTTGTTCTTGGCCAGAATGGCTACTGGTAGCCTCATGCATACATCAGTATTAGTGCCCAAGTCTGAAGGAAGAAAGGAAATCTTGCCAAATAGAGCCAAGAAAGACACATTCTGGACCAGGAGAACAGCAGGAACAAAGGTCCTGCTGTAGGAAATAGGCCAAGGTTCAGATGGGATGCTGCTCTGAAGAAAGTAAAAAGAGAAAGAGAGCATTGGAGAAGGTCAGGTTGGAGAAGTAGACAGAGGCTGGATTATGAATAGCCCTGGGGTCTTCAGGAGGAACTAGGATACTATTCTAGGTGCAATGGGAAGCCACTGAAGGCTTTAAGCAGGGTAGTGACATGGTCTTATGTACATGGAAAGAGCACTCAAGCTCTATGGTTCTCAACCTGGGGATGGGATAAGAAAGGATAGGGAAGAACCACGATCCCCCCTCATAGGGATGTTTGGAAGTAAGGGGAGGCATTTACTTGCAATGCTATTGGCAGTTAGTGGACAGAGGCTAGGGAGGGTAAACATTCTGAAATGGACAGACCAGCTGTAACAATGAGGTTCCAACAATGAACAGTGATTAATCAGTGTTTAATGATTGATCAAGGGCCAGTAGCATTCATGTTGTTGCTGTAGGGAAAATGGATTGGTTGTAGCTGGGCAAGAGCAGCCACAGAGTAGGAAGTGATTAGATCTTTCTATGTAAAAGATTAGCATGACGGGTAGTGGATATAATAAAATGAGGATATAATTTCGAGGTAGAACTCCAGGACCAGCAGGATGTGGAAATGAGAAAGAGGCTGATGACTCCTGGAGTCAGTGGCTTCGTTGACTGGCCAGATGGTGAGGCCATTTACTGAGGCAGTGAGTGCTGGCTCATTTCATTTTAGTTATTTCAACTTCTCTCCAACTTAAAATTTGTGCAATTAATTTTATTTTATTTTACATGTGGCTAATACATGCCTTGATCTCATGCCTCTCAAGAAAGTAATGAAGTTAGACATACTTGCCAAATCTGGACCCAGCTGCTTCACCTTTCATTCCTCGCTGCCCTCATTATACAACTGGGGACGTGTAACAGCCTAACATAGGGATGCTGGAAGAATTAAATAAGATGCTGCAAGTATGTGCATGGAACCTTCCTGACACATTTTGTGTCCCCAGAAAGGGCCTTCTCTCTCTGTTTCTTTTTTCTATCCTCTGAATTTGGTGGCTACAGAAGATTGTGTTCATGATCTTCTCTTAAATCTGTATCCTCAGTAAGTTTATCATCCCTCATAATTTAAAGGATCAATTTTTACTTAGAGACAGAGTCTCACCTTTTTGTCCTCAATAGAGTGCCTTGGTGTCACAGCTCACAGCAATTTCCAACTCCTGGGCTATAGGGGATTCTCTTGCCTCAGCCTCCCAAATAGCTAGGACTACAGGCACCTACTGCAATGTCTGGCTTACTCAGGTAACTTTAAACTTAATAGCTCCCAATTAGACCTCATTTCCAAATGTCTCTAGGATTTCTGTTACTGAAAATTTAGTACTTGTCTCCAAGGCAGAATGAAGAACAAGGACAAGCAGTTTGAAGGAAAAGGAAACAGAAGTTTATTAAATCTGTCAGCAAATGAGGAGGATAGCAGACTCTCATCTTAAAGAACCATCATTCCCCCTTCAAGCAGAAACAGAGATTTTTAAAATTTATTTATTTATTTATTTATTTATTTATTTATTTATTTATTTTACAAATGTAGATTGAGCAACAGATATGAACTAGGAAACCAAATTTTAATAACATGTAAGAGAAACATGGCCCATGATTTCAGAGTTTTTTCTACTCAATGAGTCTAACGTACATTTGCAATTTCATTGAGGAATCTAGGACTAAGTTATCCTAGGATCTTTACAAAGGGGAGTGAATTTTGGCAAAAATGCCAAGAGAGGCTCAAGAGCACTTTGGGAGATATTTCCTTGCCTGGCCTGGTATTTCATCAGTCACTGAGCTTGGAAATACTTCTCTGGTCACCTTTTACCTTCTATTCACACCTGCTGCTCTCAGGACCTTTCTATCCCTTCTCTCTTGTGGGGTTCTCAGTTGCTCTTTCTTATGTCTCTGGATCCTGTATTTATCCTTCTCTCCAATCCTGTGATCAGTGGAGCCACAGAAGCTTTGAGTCTGAACACTCAGCATTGGTGGGTGTCTGAGGCAACTGAATTAGGGCAAGGACACATAAAATAGCTTTGTCTTCAAAGAGAAACACAGAGTTTTTAAGGAAAGTTTTAAGCTTTAGGCTATTGTTGTTTAACTATAGTTGGTCAACTTTGTCTCCAGTGAAGACGATCTTGTGACCTCTGTTCAGATAATTCTATTTAGCCATCTTCTGTGGTTCAAGATACTAGAAAAAAAAGAACATTTTTCTGCCTCTTTGATTACTGGCCTTGGGCAGGAATGCAGGTTTTAATTCCTCAAAGAGTTTGAGGGGTTTTTAAAGAGACAACTCATGAAACATCTAACCTTTTCCAGACCCTCACTTCTGTTAAATATTTTTTCCCTACTGCCAGGTTTATAGTTATTGGTGCCATTGTTCTTTCTGGTTCGTCAAAGCTTTGACAGTAGATTTACTAAAAAAATAAAGAATTCATAAGCAACAATTACAACTGTGTTGATTGACCAGGTGAAATGGAAGACTCTGCATGGTGTCTAAGACACGGGTAGGGCGTGGGTCCTCACTGTCGCCTTGTGCATAAAGTCTGATACAGGACTAGGTAAGAAGGAGCTCTGAGTATGGCACTATTAGTCACACTCTGTAGATGATGCAAGAGATCAACTTCTGAAAATTCAGAGTGTAGGAAGGTATATTAGTGAAATTATATACAAAATTACTTGCACCAAATGAGGTTTAGGATGACAAACCCAGCAGCAAGACAGACTAGCAAAAGAGGCGATAGTTCAAGAAATCCTCCCTAAGCAATTGTCCCTCCATCCCACAGAAAGAACAAACCCAAAGAAAAGTTAGCAAAAATATCAACATTTTCATTTTTCCTTCTTAAGCAAATACTTTAGATCCCCAAAAGACTAGCCCATCTACTGGGGGCTTGTGTCCTCTTCTAGGGGACACGGCTTTACTGTGGTATAATGGACCCAAGGTTTTACTCCTGACAATTTCAATGAGGTGTGAGTTGTTAGAAGCATTTCATAGGGTCCCTTTCATTTCCCTGACAGACGTTTTTCGGGTCTTTGTCCTTTCCAGTCTTTAAGCAAAGCCTGGTCTCCTTGTTTAAAGGGGTAGAGGGGTGCTTTGTATCAGGGCAGGAACCCCAAAGAGTCAAACTCATGTGAAGTGATCAGATTTGATTTAATTGTTTGATATATGGCTTCACTCTGTTTTCTTCACTTACGGTTATATTGCCATACTTATCTCAGGTGCCAGGAAGGGTCTCCCATAAACTGTTTTATAGGGGTTTAACTTAAGACTACTTCTAGGGACTACCCTTATCCGGAGTAGTGATAAGATTCTGCTTTCGTTTTTCAAAGGAATTTTGTCAGGCTGTGGTCCATGTCAGGGGCTCCACATCCATGCCTTTGAAGACTTCGTACAAAGACTTCACTATTTGTTCAAAGTTCAGAATCCAAATGTAATAGAACCCTGCCATTTCTAGGAACTTGTGCAGTTGTCTTTTATTTTGGGACACCTTATGATTCAAGATGACTTGCTTTCAGTCTGATTCCTGCTATTTTGGAATCCCAAATAGGTAATCTGCTATTTGCAAATCTGTGCTGTTTAGGGGAGATAGTTTATAGATACACAAGGGCAGATGATGTGGCATAATCACTGAATTTTGAGACACTGACCATAACTGGGGATGGCTATAAGTAATTCATCCTCATATTGTAACAGAATTTCTGGGTCCAATTGCAGGTTCTGCTGAGCTGTCACTAAACAGGGTATAAGAGGCAACCCCTGAGGTAACACAGTTCTGTAGTACTATGAGGTCATCCTAGTCTCAGGATCCTGCCATTTACATGAGAACAGGAGTTGGGTCTCTTTTTTCAAAGGTATGCAAAAGGAAGCATCTTTTACATCCAGTGCTGGGTACCATTCATAGCCACCTAGTACTGCTGTCAAAGAGTATAAGGGTTTGGCACCATAGGGTGTATGTCTTGCACGATATCATTAATAGCACATAGATCCTGAAGAAATCTATACTCATTGATATGGGGCTTCTTGACATGTAAAATTTGGATATTATAAGAGGAGCAATGGGGAAGAATTAGTCCATGCTGTAGAAATCTGTTCAATATAGGTTGAATTCCTTCTAATGCTTCCTTTTTAAGGGAATATTATTTCTTATGAGGGCACAAGGCCGCCCGTTTTAACAAAGTGGTAATTGGTATGGCTGTTATGGCATGTCCCAGAGTGCCCTTGCCCATATGGCCTTGCTCACTTTTTTGGTAGACCTGAGGAGGAACAGAATTTGCTGCTGCTGCTTTGTCTGTGAATAGACATTGAAATCAGAAGCCATTTAGGGAGGGACCTCCAGGTGGAGCTGTTACTTCTCTGGAGAAAAAGTCATTTGGGCATTCAACTTGCATAAGAAATCACAGCCTAGGACAGGTATTAACGGTCTGGCATATATAAGAAACCGTGTCTCTGGCTCGGCGCCTGTAGCTCAAGCAGCTAAGGCACCAGCCACATACACCAGAGCTGGTGGGTTTGAATCCAGCCCAGGCCTGCCTAACAGAAATGACAAACACAACCAAAAAACAGCCAGGCGTTGTGGCTAGTGCCTCTATTCCCAGTACTTGGTAAACTGAAGCAAGAGCATCACTTGAGCCCAAGAGCTGGAGGTTGCTATGAGCTGTGAGACACTCTATCCAGGGGTGACAGCTTGAGGGTCTGTCTCAAAAAAAAAAAAAAAAAAAAAGAAAGAAAGAAAAGAAAAGAAAAGAAAAGAAAAGAAACCGTGTCTCAACTTTTGTTCTTCTATGTGGCACTCAAGATGTTGGAGCGTGGGTCTTTGCTGGATCTGACTAGTTATCCCAACCACTGCCGGTGTGTCCTCAACTAAGGAAAGATAGTTTAGGGTTAAGGTCAGAAAAGGTAACTCCTGTGTCAACTAAAAATTTCACTAATTGAATGGGTGGTGCCTGTGGCTCAAGGAGTAGGGTGCCGGCCCCATATACCAGGGGTGGTGGGTTCAAGCCCGGTCCTGGCCAAAACTGAAAAAAAAAAAATTCCCTAATTTAGCACTGTCAGTTTTACCCAGGGCTCCTGTGGGGATAGTTGGGTATGCTGCCAAGGAAGAATACAACTAAAACCTATGCATGTTCTGTTAGCTGTGCTAACCAAGGGTCCTTTGAGCCAGTCAAAAAGAAAGGGGGGAAATTTTCTTCTTAGGGTAAGGTATAGTCAGTGTGCATTTGTAGAGAGGAAGGACACGGAAAAGAACACTGCTCAAACTTGCAAAGGGCTCCAGAGGTTGGAGCATGGGTCTTTGTTGGGTCTGACTAGTTATCTCAACTGCTAAGGTGTGTGCCCTGGGACCCCTCATTGGTCATCTGAGTCCTGGACTTGGAAAACCATTTTCTCCTGTAGATTTCCTGGAGCCCTTCGCAATTTGGAAGGTATTTTTTCCAATGTTCTCTCTCTTTACAAAAGCATGCCAATTGAACCTCACCCTAGAACAGACTTCCCCGCCCTTTCCTTTTGACTCTGTCAAAGCACCTGGTTAGCACAGTTAACAGAACACGCATAGTTTTCAGTCTTCAGTTTTCCCTGGCAGTATGTACTTTACAGTCTATGTTTTCCAATTCAATATGTCAGAGGTGGAAATGGGGTGTAAGTCCAATAAAACCCTGCCAGCTGTCCTTGCACATTCAAGCCCCCTATCGGATATTACCATAATGGAAATTGCCCTGACACAGCTAAGGGTGCCCTCTAGCCAAGCTGAGTTCCTTACCAGGTCTTGGATGGAGAGACCTTTCCCACACCTGAGTCATAACCTAGCAGGTGTAGGACTAAGGAATCAGCGCTAGTTGCACCCTCCTCAACTGTGGGCCCCTCCACCAGCAGGGGAAGGCATGGGGAGGTGATGGTGAGGGAGTGGGTTCTGTGAAGTTTGGATTGAAAGAGTTCAACCAACTTGGCTAATGCCTCCTCAGTTTTATCATCCGGGGTCTGATTAGTCTCACCCTCCCAGTGCAGGTTTCCTTTATACGATTAACTTCATCTTAGGAATTTCACCCTCTTTATTATGCAATTGCGTGAAAGGTTATATATATGGGATCTTGTCCCATTTACCAACTTTGGACAAAATAATTCCTGTTGTAAGATAATTTAATAATTTAAGGTTCCATTCCATGGCCGCATTCTTCCTCACACTCCAGCATATACATTGGCCAAGCCGTATTATAGCGAAATACCATTCTCTGTTTAGATATAGGTTTATAGCTATAAGTTGCCCAATGAGACAAGATTCTCCCCAAAGGACTTTCAGATGGCATGGAAATGGAGCCTCCCATGTTGAAGCAAAACTCACAAGCAACAACAAGAATAAGCTGACAAGCAGACAATACAAGGAATTCCCAGTGCAAACAATTTCCATGCCAAGGCCTACCAAAGAAATGGGAACTGCACACAAAAGAGAACTGAATCCCCCTAACCCAGAAAGGGATGAATCTCTCAAGTTTCCTAGCGCCACTCAACTGTGACTGCCACCCCATAGTACCTACAAATGCCCTGTGACAGGGCTGTATGGTTCACAACCTTCCTAAACAGGTATGCGCAGGTGTGCCTTGGCCCTTTGGTTTAACAGGAACTTAACTCAAAGTGCTGAGGCACCATGACTCTTCCCAAATCCATTTCGTAAATGAGGTCAGGTTGCAAGGACTTGTGTCTAATTCAGGGAGATGGAAGGTTCCTACAGCTAAACAGGCTCTGGCAGCTGCTGAGGTGCTCCCTCACTCTCTTACCTTGAAAAGACAGCTCTCCTATTGGCAAAGACTCATAGCTTGACCCACCTCTTTCAGCCACAGCAGCAGTTGTGGGGTGCCACTCCACTAGGGGGCCAATGGGCCCACCCAGGGATGCCAAGTTCTATTACCAAAAGTTTAGTACTTGGGTGGTGCCTGTGGCTCAAAGGAGTAAGACGTGGGCCCCATATGCTGGAGGTGGCAGGTTCAAACCCAGCCCTAGCCAAAAAAAAAAAAAAAAAAAAACTGCAAAAGTTTGGTACTTATCACTAAGGCAAAATGAAAAACAAGAACAAGTGGTTTGAGGAAAAGGAAAGGGAAATTTATTAATTTGCCAGCAAATGAGGAGGGTATCAGATTCTCATCTTGAAAAACCATTGTCATCCTTTCAGGCAGAAATACAAGGCTTTTAAAAGGGATGTTCAGTTTCAGGCAGTTGCAGTTTAACCATAGTTGGTGGACCTGTGAAGATGATTTCATGACTTTTCTCCGGATAATTCTATTGAGCTATCTCCTATAGTTTAAAATACTAGAAAACAAAGAATAAGGAATTTATTTCTGCCCCTTTGGTTACTGGCCTTGGGCAGGGATGCAGATTTTAATTCTTCAAAAATAGTAAGGGGTTTTAAAGAGACAACTCACATAGCATGTTTCCCTTTTCATCTTTGCAGGTCCACCAACTATGGTAAACTGCAACAGCCTGAAACTGAACATCCCCTTTAAAACAGATCCTTACTTCTGTTACATACTCTCACTTGAATTTACCTAAAACAGTTTTCTGTGTGGTTTACTTCTTCTCAGTGATGCGTAACCTGAAGACTAAGCATTATTCAAATGTGAATTATTTTAAAATTACTTCTTCCCAATAATAAACATCAATCAGAGAGGATGAGTTACAGAGCTTTTAAATCTACTACCCTTGTAACACATTTTTCATCAATGCTGCTTTATATTTTGTTAATATTATCTTTAATATTTTGCAAAGTACTCTCTACAAAATTAATAGAATTGTATATGCCTCATTTATTTGCCTTACTGGCTTTTTAATGACACCAAATTCATGTTTCAAAGTTACTGTATTTCAAAGCACACTTTTTAACATTTGTATCACTACTACCAAATATTTAATAGAAATATTTGGTGGATGTTAAGATAAATATTTACAACTATAGTAAAACCGAACATTAGAATAATAAAATAACAATTATCAAAACAACTCATCAAAATTTTGCTACACTTGAAAAAAGTGTATTTTCCACAGTATTTGTCAAAGGTGATGTGTATTTCTCGTCAATGGGCAGTCATATTGCAATGTTGTAAACAAGGTCCACAATACAATTGTTTTAAGAATATGCAATCTTTCTGCTAATTTTTAAAATGTGGGAAGTTCAAATTATTTCAGATTTTGTATGTAAAGTGAGACTTTATTGCTGTTTTAATATATCATTATTGAAAATTTACATGATTCAAAATCTCATAAAATGTAACTATCTTGTATCTCCAAATCTCAACCCATTCACACATCCTCCAAGTTGTCCTCATTCCTGCATCTTTCCCATTTTGGTTCATAAAATTCAGCTACCCAAGGATTAGAAATTTCACTCATCATGGGGTAAATTATATATTTTTAATCTTTAAGATTTAAAGCAAAAATATGTAACCTCAAATTCTGGGAAGATGGCTGACTTGTAGTAACCCTCAGCAGAGGCTCCTGAGCAGAGGAAGGAAAACTGGATGGAATTGGACTCTATGAAGCCAGAGATGGGGAGCTGAGCCAAGAAAGAAGTTCGGCAAGCTGTAACTCCAAGGAAGAGCATTCAAGAAACCAAATTACAGGTACAAAGCCTATCGACCAGAGGATGGGACACCCCTCCCTCAAGTAGGTTTGGCTATCGGCAAACAAGCAGGGAACAAAAGACCTCTCATTTTACCTTGCTGGAGAGAGCTGCTAAATTCCAGGTCTTTTTCTCTGGGGAGGTCCCACTTATGAACCTAGACACCACCCTGCCAGGCATAAAATTGAACAGATATTTTTCCCCACAAGACCAAACTCCCAGTTCACCCTTTCCCCCTCGCATGGCATTCTGAAATTCTGCCCCCTGCAGAGCACAGAGTGTTTGGTCTTGTTCTGAGAGAACTGGGCATAGTGCGGACCGCTAACCATCAGGACAGAATCTGTGACTAATGAGGAAGAAAGAGGGTGTGGGAAGAAAGGGACACTCAGCAGAAGGAGGAGCAGTCCCCTGGTTATGACTATGCCCCGCCAGTGGTAGTGTTGACCCTCGGTTTGGGCTGTGTCTGGTGGGACGGTGTGCAGAGACCCCAGCTCTGATGGCACGCAAAGCGGGAGAGTGGTTGCCCCATGTGGTCTGAGTTCAGCAGACAGGGCTGGTCCTCAATCCCTGCTGGGCCTGCAAGTAGAGGCTTGATAGGTGTGGACTACAACCTGAGAGCAAGGGTACAATCCCCTGATTCCAACCGAACTCTCCAGCAGTGGCTTACTGGGTGTGAACACAGACCTGAGGGCTAGGGCATGGCCCACTGTCTCCAGTGGGGCTAGTGAGCAAAGGCTTACCAGGTGAGGACTGAGACCTGAGGGCAGAGTGCGGTGCCTTGATTCTAACAGAGCCTGTGAACAGAGGCTTGGCAGGCAGTGGACTGATACTTGCAGGCAGGGGCATGGTCCCCTGACTCCAACTGGTCTGGCAAGCAGAGGCTAGCAGTGTGTAGACTGAGACTGGAAGGTGCGGCCCAGTGCCCTGACTCCAACAGAGCCTGTGAACAAAGGCTTGCCAGGCAGTGGACTGAGAGTGGAAGACAGGGGCGTGGTCCCGACTCCAACTGGTTTGGCAAGCTGAGGCTAGTTGTGTGTGGACTGAGACCGGAGGGCAGTGCCCATGTCCTGACCCCACAGAGCCTGTGAACAGAGGCTTTCCAGGTAGTGGACTGAGACTGGCAGGTGGTGACATGGTCCCCTGACTCTAACTGATTTGACAAGCAGAGGGTAGTTGTGTGTGGACTGAGACTGGAGGGCAGGTCCAGTGCCCTTCCTCCAACAGAACCTGTGAATAGAGGCTTTCCAGGCAGTGGACTGTGACTGGCAGGTGGGGGCATGGTCCCCTGACCCCAACTGGTATGACAAGCAGAGGTTAGTTGGATGTGAATTGAGACTGATGGGAGGGGGTGTAGCCCCTGGCTCCAGCTGGGCCTGTAAGTAGAGAAATAAACAACTGTGGGGACTGAGTCCAGTGGGCAGGAGTGGGGACTCCTGGCTCCAATTGTGCTGTTGGAGACCCTTGAATCCATCTCTTTTGGGCAAGGTTTACACTGCCTGAGACAATTTGGTTGGAACCTGTGTCTGGGTCTGTGCACTTGGGGACATTCTGAGGTTGACCTTCGAGTTCTGTAGCCGAAAAGAACTGAAGGGTGGGGGCTGGGCACCACAGCTGTTTGTATCTCCTCACAGTTGAGATTTAAATCTAATACTGTGGTTTCTTAGGATAGGGTGGAGGTTGGCTGATATCAAACAGAGCAAGTTTGCACTATCTCACCAAGTAGGTCTTCAGAGTCTCTGGCTAAAACTCTGAAAGAGACTTTTGTAAGGTTGTAGGAGACAAGCCACAATTACAAAGCCTAGTACTTTGGTAAGGTGCTATCTCTACTACCTGGGAATCCCAATTCAATCTCACGCTACCAGTTCTAATAACCAAACGGTGGAAAATAAACATGGTGCAGGCACAACAGAAGAACTCTGGCAACATGAATAACCAGAGTAGATCAATCCCCCTCAAAAAATGACAAAGGAGATACAACTGAAGATGTCATGCATGAACAAATGGCAGCAATATCAGAAATAGAATTCAGAATATGGATTGCAAATAAGATAAATAGAATGAAAGAAAAGATAGAAATTGAATTCCAAAGAGTAGTTCTAAAGTTCTCTCAAGAAATTAATGGATTCAAAGGTCAAGTCACCAAAGATATGGACATAATGTGAAAAGAGATAGCAGAACTCAAGGAAACAAAAAAGTTAGTTGAGGAGCTCCAAAACACAGTAGAATCCCTCAGTAACAGAGTTGACCAGGCAGAAGAAAGGATCTCTGAAACTGAAGACAAAGCTTTTGAACATTACCAAACACTCAAAGAGGCAGACAAATGGAGAGTAAAAATTGATCATTCCCTGAGAGAGTTGTGGGATCACTCCAAAAGATCAAACATTTGCCTTATAGGAATTCCTGAAGGAGAAGAGGATGAAGATGCTCTACTCCAAGAGATTTTGGGGGAGAATTTCCCAAGCATTGCAAGAGATACAGCTTCAGATAACAGACAGTTTCAGAACCCCAGCAAGACTCAATCCAAATAAAGCATCTTCTAGAGATATTGTGATTAACTTTGCCAAAGTTAAGATGAAGGAGAAAATTCTACAAGCAGCCAGATGTAAGAAAAGCATCACCTACTAAGGGAAAAATATGAGAATGACTGCAGATCTCTCAACCAAAACATTTCAAGCCAGAAGAAGATGATCATCAACCTTCAGCATCCTAAAATAAAACAACTTCCAGCCCAGGATCTTATGTCCAGCTAAACTGAGTTTCATTTGTGACAGAGAAATCAAATACTTTAATGATATAGACATGTTGAAGAAATTTGCCACAACTAAACCAGCTCTCCAGGATATTCTCAGGCCAATCCTCCACAACGACCAGTGTGATGCTCTACCTCCAAAGCAAACTCACCCAGAAATTTTTGAGCAAAACCCAACTTCCACAGTAGTGAAAGGATTAAAAATGTCCACTGGACATCTGAAAATCATGACACCCAAAATATAACCAGGCTTATCAATTCTCTCAATTAATGTGAGTGGTTTAAATTGTCCTCTAAAGAGGCACAGGCTGGCTGACTGGATACATAAACTCAGACTGGATATCTGTTGTATACAAGAATCTCACCTTACCTTAAAGCATGAACATAGACTCAGGGTGAAGGGATGGACTTGTATATTACAGTCAAATGGAAAACAGAAAAAAGCAGGGGTTGCAATGCTAGTAGTGATACAATTGACTTTAAACCAACAAAGATAAAGAAAGATAAGGGAGGTCACTACATATTTGTCAAGGGAAACACCCAAAATGAAGAGATTTCAATAATAAACACTTATGCACCCTACCAGAATGCTCCTCAATTCATAAAGCAGACCCTGATGGATATGAACAACTTGTTATCTTCCTGCATTATAATAGTTGGAGATTTTATAACCCCTTTGACAGTTTTGGATAGATCCTCTAAGAAGAAACTAAACAAAGAAATATTAGACTTAAACAGAACCCTAGAACAGATGAACTTTAGAGAGCTCTACAAAACATTTCACTCCAATAAAACTGAATATACATTCTTCTTCCTTGGGTCATCCTCCAAAATATATCATATCCTAAGACACAAGTCTAACCTCAGCAATTTGAAAGTGTAGAAATTATTCCTTGTATCTTCTCAGACCACCATGGAATAAAAGTTGAACTCAACAGCAATGGAAATCTTCAGACTCAAACAAAGTCATGGAAGCTAAATAATCTTAGGCTGAATGATAGCCGGGTAAAAGATGAGATTAAGAAGGAAATCACCAAATGTTTGGAACAAAATGACAACAAAGGTACAAATTAACAAAACCTGTGGGATACTGCAATACTTGGAAGCATGCCACCTACCAAGACTTAGCCAGAATGTAGTGGAAATGTTGAACAGGCCTATATCAAGTTCTGAAATACCATCAACTATACAAAATATCCCTAAAAAGAAAAGTCGGGGACCAGATGGCTTCACATTAGAATTCTATTAAACCTTTAAAGAAGAACTAATACTTTATTACTCAACCTTTTCCAAAATATAGAAAAAGAAGGAATACTACCCAACACATTCTATGAAGCAAATATCCCTTGATCTCTAAACCAGGGAGAGACCCAACAAGAAAAAAAAATTATAGACCAATATCACTAATGAATATTGATGCAAAAATATTCAACAAGATCCTAACAAACAGACTCCAACAACACATTAAACAAATTATACATCATGACCAAGTGGGCTTTATCCCAGGATCTCAAGGCTGGTTCAATATATGAAAATCTATTAATGTAATTCAGCACATAAACAAATTAAAAAATAAAGACCATATGATCCTTTCAATTGATGCAGAAAAAGCTTTTGATAATATCCAGCATCCCTTCATGATGACAACACTCAAGAAAATTGGTACAGAAGGGACATTTCTTAAACCTATAGATGCCATCTACAGCAAACCCACAGCCAATATCATACTGAATGGAGTTAAATCAAAATCATTTCCACACTATAACAAAGATATTTGTGCCAGAATGTTTATTGCAGCCCAATTCATAATAGCTAAGGCATGGAAGAAGCCTCAGTGCCCACTAACCCATGAATGGATTAATAAATTGTGGTATTTGTACACCATGGAATATTATGCCCCCTTAAAAAAAGATGGAGACTTTACCTCTTTCATGTTTACATGAATGGAGCTGGAACATATTCTTCTTAGCAAAATATCTCAAGAATGGAAGAAAAAGTATCCAATGTACTCAGCCTTACTATGAAACCAAGTTATAGCTTTCCCCATTATAGCCCAAGAATATGGGGAAAGGGAGAGGGAGGAGAGTGGAGGGGAGAGGATGGGTGGAGGGAGGGTAATTAATGGGACCACACCTATGGTGCATCTTACAAGGGTACATGTGAAATTTACTAAATGTAGAATATAAATGTCTTAACACAATAAGAAAATGCCATGAAGCCTATGTTAACTAGTTTAATGAAAATATTTCAAATTATATATAAAACCAGCGCATTTTACCTCATTATTGCATTAATGTACACAGCTATGATTTAATAAAAAAAAAAAACTGTAACATTAAGAATTGCCTTTGACCCAGTAATTCTTTTGCTAGCCATTTTACTAAGAAAATAATTAAGAATGTGAACAAAGATTTACCTGCAAGAATGTTCATTACAGTGTTATTTATAATAGCAGAAAATGCAATACAATCTACATATCTATCAAGAAAATTTGTTTGAATAATTGAGTCAGCTGTCAATGGACTTCCATGTAGTAATTAAAAATTAAGTGGTGGGCTTTTTATGTTAAAGTCCTCCATGATCCATTGTTGAATTTTATTTCATTTTATTTATTTATTTTGAGACAGAGTCGCAAGCTGTTGCCCTGAATAGAGTTCTATGGTGCCACAGCTCACAGCAACATCAAACTTTTGGGCTTAAGCGATTATCTTGACTCTGCCTTCCAAGTAGCTGGGACTACGGGTGTGGCCACAATACTCAGCTATTTTTTTTGTTGTCGTTGCAGTTGTCATTGTTGTTTTAGCTGGCCCAGGCCGGGTTCAAACCCACCAGCCTTGGTGTATGTGGCTAGTGCCCCACTCACTGAGTTATGGGCACCGCCCCATTATTGTATTTTAAAAGCGAGTTACAGGATAGTAGGTACACTGTATACATTGCTTTTGTATACAGATGTGTGTGATATATGCACAGAACAAAGTCTAGAAGGATGGCCATCAACTGTGAACGGTATAGAGGAACCTTCTTGTCTTTTTATTTGTTTTTTGTCTTTTTGATTTTTTTCTGTAATGCACATAGATCACTTCAATAATGTTCTTTTAATGAGAAAAAAGTTTAAGTAATTTGCAGTGAGTTCTTTGGGTCTTCACCCAGCTCCTATTATAGGCATCAATACTTTGGGGCCAAAAGAAAGATGAGAAAAATTACCTATTTTTAAGACTTACTATTCTCTGGGCATGTAACACATGCACACATGTATCATAACTCCATTCAGTCCTGTAAATTGAATGTTGTCTCCATGTTTATTGATGATAAAACTGAGTGCCAGAAAGTAAATGGCACCTGGGCCTGAAGTCACACAGCTAGTGACAGGTTCCTATCAATAGACCTAGTCAACTGTGAGCTCCAGCCCTTCCCACCGCAGCACACAGCAGAGGCCTCGCCTGAGAGTGCCCTGCTTTGAGGCCAGGGTCAGCACTGAGAAAGGAGAAAACATCAGTTCCTGAGGTCGTTGTACTCAGACGTAAGCTTACTGGAGGCCAGGGACCCTTGGATTAGCAGAAACCAGATCAAAGCTGCAGGGGCGTGTATTGGCTTATAGTTAATGGATAATAACGTGTATGTGGGAGTATTGACTCATGACAAACAAGAACAACAAACACCATGCATTCACTTAGAAGAGCTCTAGGTTGGAGTTTTAGGGTTAATTCCTAGCTGGATATGTGATCTCAGGCAGGATATTTGATTTCTCAGGAGTTTGTTTACATTGTTTCAGGAAAGTGGGGTTTGAGGCTGGGTGCAGTGGCCCACATGTATATATGTGATACATGCCCTGCCAATAGTAAGTCTTAAAAATAGGGAATTTTTTTCTTCTTTCCTGATAGAAATTGATATAGTGATATAGATTGATATAGAAATCTTGAATATAATTGATAAAGTGGCTCACGCCTGTAGCACTCTGGGAGGCCGAGGCAGTGAAATGCTTGAACTCAGGAGTTCAAGACCAGCCTGAGCAAGTGTGAGACCCCATCTCTAAAAATAGCCAGATGTGGTGGCGGGGGCGTGTAATCCCAGGTATTCGCGAGGCTGAGGCAAGAGGGTGGCTTGAGCCCAGGAGTTTCAGATTGCTATGAGCTATGACACCAGGGCACTCAAACCCAAGGCAACTGAGTAAGACTGTGTATCAAAAATTTAAATAAATAAGTAAATAAACAAATAAATAAACAAAAGCAAGAGAGAGGGAGAGAGATTCAAAAGCAAGGGTACATCGTAAGGAGTAGAGGACAAACTGCCAAAAGGGAGCCCTAATGCTGCTGGGTGGGCTGGGAACAGCAATACCATCCGGGTTACCCAGGGCACAGCTGAAGTGTTAGGAGGACAGGAGAAGTGATCTGTGTCAGTCACATTTTTCTCTTTTGCTTTCCCCATTCCCCGTCCATGGATGGTCTTCCTAACTTGCACACCAGGCATACTCTCCTATTCTTCCTTCAAGCCCCAGAGTGAATGTTCCCTCCTCCAGGAAGCCTTTCTTCACACCACAGCAGAGCTTGTTTCTCCCCTGGTGCTTTTCTGATATCTACTCCTCGAGGGCGAGA
>CAUYRH010003682.1:0-10784 GCA_963574655.1 Perodicticus potto
AAGTGGAGGCAGGAGAATCTCTTGAGCCCAGGAGTTGGAGGTTGCTGTGAGCTGTGATGCTACAGCACTCTACCCAGGTTGACAGCTCTGGGTAGAGGAGGCTCTGTCCCCTCCCCCCCAAAAAGTATGACAGTGGAACTTAAATAGAGATTGCATTAAAATTCTATATTGCTTTAGGTAATATGGACATTTTACCAATTTTGATTCTTCCCAGCCATGAGCATGGTATGTTTTTCCATTTGTTGACATGTTCAGCTATTTCTTTCCTTAGAATTCCATAGTTCTTTTTATAGAGATCTTTCACATCCTTTGTTGGGTAAACTCCCAAACATTTCATCTTCTTTGGCACTATTGTGAAAGGAATAGAGTCCTTGACTGTTTTTCTCAGCTTGACTTTTGTTGGTATATATAAAGGCTACAGATTTATGAGTGTTGATTTTGTAACCTGAGACGCTACTGTATTCCTTAATCACTTCTAAGAGTTTTGTAGTAGAATCCCTGGTGTTTTCCAGATATACAATCATATCATCTGTGAAGAGTGAAAGTTTGATCTCTTCTGACCCTATGTGGATACCCCTGATTGCCTTTTCTTGCCTAATTGCAATGGCTAAAACTTCCATTACAATGTTAAAAAGCAGTGGAGACAATGGGCAACCTTGCCTGATTCCTGACCTGAGTGGAAATGATTTCAATTTAACTCCATTCAATACAATAGTGCCTGTGGGTTTGCTGTAGATGGTCTCTGTTAGTTTAAGAAACGTCCCTTCTATACCAATTTTCTGAAGTGTTCTGATCATGAAGGGATGCTGGATGCTTCTTATTGGAGGATCTACCCAACATTACCAAAGGAGTGTTAAAATCTCTGACTATTATGGTACCAGAAGAAATCAAGTTGCTCATGTCTAGTAAAGTCTATCATAAATTCAGGCGCATTCTGGTTGGGTGCATAAATATTAACAATTGAAATCTCATCATCTTAAGTGTTACCTTTAACAAATACAAAGTGACCATTCTTATCTTTGCTTACTTGTGTTGGTTTAAAGCCTATTGCATCTGCAAATAAAATTGCAACACCTGCTTTTTTCTGATTTCTATTTGCCTAGATTATAGATAACCATCCCTTCACCTTGAGTCTATATTTATCTTTTAAGGTAAGATGAGATTCTTGTATGTACAGATATCTGGCCTGGGTTTTTGTATCCAGTCAACCAACCTGTGCCTCTTTAGAGGACAATTTAAGCCATTCACATTAATTGTAAATATTAATAAGCCTGGTAGAATTTTGGGTATCGAGTTTTTTGAAAGTCCAGTGGACATTTTTAATCCTTTCACCACTGTGGAAGTTGGAATTTGATCAAAAGTTTCTGAGTGAGTTTGCTTTTGTGGTGGAGGATTGCACTGGTCATTATGGATAGGTCTGAGAATATCCTGGAGAGCTGGTTTAGTTATGGCAAATTTCTTCAACATGTGGATGTCCTTAAAGTATTTAATTTCTCTATCATAAATGAAATTCAGTTTAGCCGGATACAGGATCCTGGGTTGAAAGTTATTTTGTTTTACAAGAGTAAAAGTTGATGACCATCCTCTTCTAGCTTGAAAGGTTTCAGCAGAGAGATCTGCAGTCCTTCTAATATTCCTTCCCTTGTAGGTTATGGTTTTCTTACATCTGACTGCTTGCAGAATTTTCTCCTTCATAGTAACTTTGGAGAAGTTAATTATAGTGTGTCTGGGAGATGTCTTATTTGGGTTGAGTGGTGCTGGGGTTCTGAAACTGTCTGCCATCTGAATTTCAAAATCTCTTGGCATATCTGAAAAGTTCTCCTTCATTATCTTATGAAGTAGAGCATCTGTGCCTTTCGAAGCCACCTCATCACCTTCAGGAATTCCTATAAGATGAATATTAGTTTTCTTCAAATTATCCCAGAGCTCTCTGAGATGATGATCCATTTTTTGCTCTCCCCTTCTCTTCCTCTTTGAGCATTTAGGGAGTATTCAAAAGCTTTGTCTTCAATGTCAGAGATCCTTTCTTCTGCCTGCTCCACTCTGTTACTGAGGGATTCTGCTGTATTTCTCAGATCTTTGAGAGCTGCAAGTTCTTGTCCCAATGTGTCGAAATGTTTGGTGATTTTTGTCTTTGAATTCATTGAATTCTTGAGACAACTTTTGAAATGCTCCTTGAATCTCTAATTCCAACTTTACCTCCATTCTATTAATCTTATTTGCAAAGTAAATTCTGAATTCGATTTCTGACTTCTTAGCCATTTGTTTATGAATGGGATCTTCTATTGTGTCCTCCATGTCCTTCCTTAGGGGAGTTAATATACTCTGGTTATTCATGTTGCTGGAGTTTTTCTGCTGATTCTGCCCCATGATTATTTTTCACCATTAGGCTAGATGAGCAGGTAAGGTGAAGTTGTGTTGGGGACTCCTGGAGTAGTGATTAACTAGCCCTTTGCCCAAGAGCTGGGACTGGTGTCTGCACCTTTTCCCCTAGAGCTTTGGAAAGGACCTGTACAGTGCTGTGGCCTGAGACACTGGTGACCTGCTTGATGTGGTGGGGCTAAGTGGCTCTGTCTTGTTTTCAGCTGGTCTCTGTCCAATCCTAGTGAATCAGTGACTCTGGGTTGAAGTCTCAGCTGTGGAGTAATACTAGCAATTAAGTCACACCACCCCTCATGGGCAAAAACTGGAAAAGGAAAATCAAACCTTCCCACAACCACACACCCAGGGTATCACTTTGGATAGTTCTCAGGTGACTGGCCCAGTTCAAGAGTTCCAAATCAGTTGTCCCAGTCAGCACCAGTCTCAAGTGGGAGAATTCAAAAGGTCTCCAGCAACTAGATAGCAGGGGTTTGCTGGCAGCTCGAGTATGACTTGCTCTGGTGCTCCATGGAGTCAGAAGGACCCACTCAGCAAATGAATTAGTCTGGGAAGGTTGATGCCTCCTTCCCCACCTTGCACCTCTGTCACACTCTGGTAACACTGCAGGGCTGTGACCCAGTTCCCTCCAATGAGCAGATGCTCTAGTAGGTTTGCATGTGCCTGAGTCACAGGAAGATCTATGTCTCCTCGGCCAGGCTGCCACTATCCAGCAGGGGGAGCTGAGGCCTGACAACCTCAGGTGCTTAATGGAAGCTGGGGCAGTTCACTCAGTTCCAGTCCTGCCCCTGATTGATGTTGCTGGCACTTATATTTTCACAGAATTTGTGTTTATGTCCTGGTTATATTCCCCTGCAGACCAGGCACTGTGTGAGTTCACAGATACTGTGACTCAGTCCCGTGCTGTGCTGCTGCCTGGAGCTGGGGTCTCTCAGTCTCTGCTGCACCCTGTGTTGGCACAGGCGCAGTGAGAGCTCACACTCAGCTCTCAATTCCTGCCTCTCCCTGGGCTGGTGTAGTTGCCCTGCCTGCTTTTGTCTCAGCTCTGATCCTCTGGGAACTGGGTGCTACTTAGGCTCACTAAAGCAGCCCTTCTGACTCAACCCTGCCCTGGGAGTATGCCGTCTTTGTGCATGAGTATTCTAGTCTCTGTCCCCACAGTGCCCCACCCAGGCAGGCACCACCTCCTCAGGCATACCCTTTATTCACGGGGCCTGTGTTTCCATCACAGATCTGTTCCACCAGTGACTGCCACCAGAGAAGATGCTCTGCTTTCTCTGGTTGCCCGGAGAGGTGGGGAGTGTCTCTCTAAAATATCCCCAGGAGTGTGAGCCCTATCATTCCCGCTTGATGCTGCTGCTCTGTGCCGCAAGGCACCATCTCTCTTTCTCCTGTATGGCTCCCCTGTCCACCATCATCTCCATACATTTGTGCCACAGAATCAGCACAGACTTGCAACAGCCTACGCCTTGTCCACACCTCTTAAGAAAATGCCCAAGAATCTGGACTCCATGGGGGATAGGCTTCCCGACCTCAGGGTGAAAGTGGAAGGGAGTGCTAGGAGCTCAGAATTGCAGGTAGAGAATATAAACAATTTTATACAAGTTTTATGCCTGGCAAGAGAGTGTCATGACACACTAGTAGGTTCTCTCTGGGGAAGGAGTTCCAGTTTTAAGAAGGTCTCTCCTGTGGAATAAAATAAGAGGATATCTGAACTCTGCTCACTTGTTTGTACAAAATATACTACGAGTCGTTCTCATGGGGGAGGGGACTTCCATCCGCTTGGTGATGGATTTTGTACCTATTGTTTGTTTCCTTGGGGTTGCAGCTCACCTCAGCAAGGTTGATGTTTGTTCTTCAACTTTCTTTCTTGGCTTGGCTCCTGACCATCAGCTTACTTGCTAACCTTCTGTCCTTTAACTCTCCTTCTGGATAGGAGCCTCTGAGAAAAGATGGCTCCAGTCAGTCGTCTTGCCTCCACCCACTCCTTTTTTTTTTTTTTTGCAGTTTTTGGCCAGGGCCAGGCTTGAACCCACCACCCCTGGTATATGGGGCTGGCGCCCTACTCCTTGAGCCACAAGTGCTGCCCCAGTGATTTTTAAAGGTGAATTCTGACCTATAGGGAAGAGCAGGTGCACTCACTGAAATCCTGCACCAATAGCTGGAGTAATGAGCCATCAGCCCCCTTAGGCTTTTACCTGTTGGTCATGAATAAACAACTGGGATTTCTTGAAGTTAGAAGCAGAGGAGGAATTCTCTTCTGCTTACCTTTGTCAACAATTTGGTCTGCCATGACTGACTTCTAGGGAAACAGACTTGAATGCTCTGAGCTCAAACCTATTCAGTTGCTTTTCTGATGAAGATGAAAATGCAAATGCAGACAACATGTTTTCAACCAAAGCTAATGTCTCTTCAGCCTTGACGAGCAGACTGTCAGTAACATCCTTTGCAGCCAGGGGCTCAAGGGAAGAGTTCATGGCCCTCGTGGACTGTCTACTGGACTTGTATTTACATAGAAGTACATGTTTGTAAGTCTGAATGGTCACTTCATGTCACCATTATCAGAGAAAGGACTCTTCTGAGCTCCACCCAAAAGTCACCCTGACTGTTGACCTGAGCTGTTCACTTTGGAGCCGGCTTAACCCTGGAGCAATCAGGAAATTCCACTTTAATCCCTTTTTCTTTCATGATCCCTTTTAAGGAGACATCTTAGGTTTTGTAGGAAAAATTTGTGCCTCATTGAAAAACTGTATTTTTTTAGACTGCACACCCTGCCAGGTTGTCGGAGTGCAATTTTCACTGCCTTGGAGCTGTTTTACAACCCTAAGTTGTAAAGAAATGCTGGCAATGCAAACACTCTTGTCTCTGGGCAGGAAATGAATTCTGTCTGGTGGAGGGAATGCTCCCTTCCCCATGGAAAAGCCAATTTTTTTTTTTTTTGCCCATTTGCAAGTTCATGTCAATATTCCTAATCTATAAATGGTGTTCTTCAGATTCTCCTCTGAACCAGTTATAACATCTAAGTCAAATAAAATGCATACACCTTTGAAAATTTTTTATTTATTCATTCATTTGTCTGTTTGTTTGTGTTTAGGCTCTAGTGCAGTAGTGTGATCATAGCTCACTGTAGCCTTAACCTTCTGGACTCAGGCGGTCCTCCTGCCTCAGCCTCCCAGTAGCTGGGACTATAGCATGCATGACCTTGCCTAGTTAAAATGAGCAACCTTAAATCTAAAAGTCCTAATATAAAAGTCCTAATTTTATGTTTTTTAACTACCTTTTTATCATTTTTAGCTAAAAACCATTAGATCTATATAGATGAGCATGGTTATCTCTCAGGACCTCACCAAGCTGACAACCATGATGGTTACCCAGCCAGCCCTCCCTGACTCACACCTGTTTCTCCACCATCCTCTAATACCTGCATGGCCTTCCCACAGTCCTGCTGGGGGGAGGGAAGAAATGCGTTTAAAACTGAAATGAAAGGCTGAGCACAGTGGCTCACACCTGTAATCCTAGCACTCTGGGAGGCGGCACTGGGTGGATTGTATGAGCTCACATGTTCAAGGCCAGCTTGAGCCAGAGCGAGACCTTGTCTCAAAAAATAACCGAGCAATGTGGCTGGTGCTTGTAGTCCCAGCCATTCTGGAGGCTGAGGCAGGAGAATTGCTTGAGCCCAAGACTTTGATGTTGCTGTGAGCTATGACAGCACAGCACTCCAACGAGGGTGACAAAGTGAAAGTCTGTCTCAAAAAAAAAAAAGTTTGAAATGAAATTAGAGTTTAGAACAAATTGCCATGAATTTATATATTACAAAGGAGATTGAGAAGGCAATGAAAATAACAGCAAGTTGACTTCAGAATTTGTGCATTTGAGGCTTTTTACCTCAATCTCAAAGTAGCACACAGGCCTATGGGGTGGCCCCTGATGGGGATGTGGAGAGGGACCACTGGTGCATCCCCAGCACTCTCTGCCAACCTTTGTTGCTATTTGTGGCCTTATAATTCTCAACTAACCTTTAGAATGTACCAATGAGGGGAGAATGGTGCTTTGGTGGATAAGAAAGTTAACTGGCCAAGGTGACAATTCTTAAGGCAATGTCACCTCATAGCAGCAAAGCAATTGTAGGATGTGTGCCATCAAAGGCATAGAGTGGTCTCCAGGGATAAGGCTGTGTTGGCAATTGTGTGTTTAGACAGTTTCATCAATCACTGAGTACTTGTGATGTGAAGGTTCCAAGGGACGGAGAAGAAAAATAAGGGCTTCTGTCCTCAGGAAGTATGGGGAGGTATGCTTAGGGTCTTCCCTTCCTGGAGCGTGCTTAGCTGAAGCTCAGCAAGAAGCAGGCATTATATTGTATTAATCAAACATGCCAGTCATCACAGGGTCTCTGTCAGTGAGCACCTTGCTCTTGCACACCCTTCCTCATATGCATCAGGAAGTGTATTCGTAGGCAAATTCCCACGTGCTCACACGCATCAGTTTATAATAGTGAGAAAACTTCCCAAAATCCCACCTGCAGACTTAGCCCTAGATCAATTTGGCCAGGATTGAGTCCAACCTGTGCCTTAACCCTGTCATTTGCGAGGGAAACGAGATGGCCATGATTAGGGGCCACTATCTCAAGCACATGGCCATACGGAGGTTAGCACCCCTAGAAAAAGTCCAAATTCTGCCATAGAGGAAGAAAGGACAGGAATGATCTGCATAACAGACAATGGTGTCTGACCCAGGAAAATTCCCATTTTACTTCTTACCCTTCTTTCTTATTTCAATTATCAATTACTCTTATAATTAATTTTTAAAATGTTTGTGTCCAACTTTTAACAGGAAACATATTCCCTCTGATCTCCTGTTTTGGTGCCCTTGGTCCAGTGATTCACTAGTTAGTGGATACTGGTGACCGTGAGTGGTTCCCTGTACCTGGAGCCATCATTTAGCCAAAGCTTCACATCAGTGTCTCTGTTTGCAAAGTTACGATAAATTAATAACCCTTTCCACTAGCTATGTCACAGGGAGTATTTCCTGAAACACTAACAGCATTACCACATGAGTAGACTCATCATTTGCTGCCACTTACACAAGTCAAGGTGTTAAATGTTCAGGTTTATGTTGTGAAATTGCAGGCAAAGGAAGAGATACCATTTCCATTAATATTGCAGCTAGTGTTTCATAGTAGGATCCTCTTTCATTAAAAACAACAACAATGGCTCGGCGCCTGTGGCTCAATGGGCTAAGGCACCAGCCACGTACTCCTGAGCTGGCGGGTTCGAATCCAGCCCGGGCCCACCAAACCACAATGAGGGCTGCAATCAAAAAATGGCCAGGCGTTGTGGCAGGCACCTATAGTCCCAGCTACTTGGGAGGCGGAGGCAAGAGACTTGCTTGAGCCCAGGAATGGAGGTTGCTGTGAGCTGTGATGTCATGAAACTCCATCCAGGGTGACAGCTTAAGGCTCTGTCTCAAAAAAAAAAAAAAAAAAAAAAAATAAGAAAACCTAATGGGAGGAAAAAGTCACTCTCCAGTTTCATGAGAGATACTGTCTGAGGGACATATTTTTGCTGTTCCCCCACCACTGTGGTCAGCCCATCTGCTGCCCCTGACTGAGACGGCCCCTCCACACCAGCCCACGTCATGTCCCATTAGAATGACTCCTTCATCTCTTTTCCCACATACCTCTCGCAAAACGCATAATTTCTCTGAGACATTGATTTCAGACATAAGAGAAATAAGCAGGTTAAAATTCTCCAGACAGGCTCGGCGCCTGTCGCTCAAGCAGCTAAGGTGCCAGCCACATACACCAGAGCTGGTGGGTTTGAATCTGACCCAGGCCTGCCAAACAATGACAACTACAACCAAAAAGGATCCAGGTGTTGTGGTGGGCGCCTGTACTCCCAGCTACTCGGGAGAATAAGGCAAGAGAATCGCTTAAGCCCAGGAGTTGGAGGTTGCTGTGAGCTGTGATGCCACGGCACTCTACCCAGGGCGATAGCTTGAGGCTGTCTCAAGAAAAAAAAGAAAGAAAGAAAGAAAAATTCTCCAGACAACACGAAGATGACAGATGACCCTCCTCTTCCCTCTGAGGGTATTTGCCTTTACCAATCTGTAGTCAGTCAGTATTTAGAATAACATCCTCCCCATTCCCCGGGGTCAGCCAGATAACTACACCTTATCAGCACCAGAAGGACCACAGTTTCACATCCCATTTCTCAAATGTTTTCCACTGTCCATGGCACTCTTCTTGGCCGTTTATAAATATTTTCATAATAGCTCATTGAAGCAGACTCTAGACATTTCTGTCCCCCCAACCCAGTATGTTGGGGGAATGGCCATAGGAATTCTGGTTTTGTCTTGCCTCATTCTTCCTCTACCTGCCTGAACTGTCGGTCTGGATTTGCAGCATTTCTTATGCTGTAGAAGTGGTTTTGTCCAAGACTGTGGGGCACTGTGGGTTGAATGATGCTCTCCCGGCGGGACCTGGGCTTCTAGAACGTGAGCGTCTTGCGCACGGCATCCTCATTACACAGACAGGATTTGCAGCATGTCGGTGCAGTTCTCCTCACACTGCTGAACGGCTGATTACTTTGTGATGTTTTGTTTTAGAATTTTAACAGTTCAAATGCCTACACATTTTTTTTGCCCATAAATTTGTTTCCTTAGAGTTGTACTTACGACTGCTTCAGAAAATGTCAGTTTTACATCATTGATGTCATTGTCTTCTCTGGGTCGTCAGACTTCCGTCCATCCAGCACAGACAACCTCCTGTTCAGTCTGCTCTTTCTCCTCTGATGGAGCGGCTCCACGGGGTGACTCGCCCTCTCTCTGTTCCAGATGTGCCGACACAGGCGCCATTTGTGTGAAGGGCAGTACCGGGGGACGCTCTTTGCCGACCAGCCGGTGCTGTTCATCTCGCCCGCCAGCAGCCCGCCCAGGGCCAAGCTGGGTGAACTGGTCCACCTGTGTGGAGGCCGTGTCAGCGGAGTCCCCCGCCAGGCTGGCATCTTCATTGGACCCTACAGCGGAAAGAAGAAAGCCACAATCAAGTATCTGTCAGAAAAATGGATCTTGGGTAAGAACCTGGGTGCAGAAAGCACTGTTTTGGAGACCCAGCTGTATGGCAGGTTTTAAGAAAGGTGAATGTGGTGTGATGGTCACACCTCCTTCCAGGCAGCTGGGGGTGTTTGGGTTGGTATTTCCTTAGCAGAGTAGTGGAATTATCCCCTCATATTCCTGCTCATTATTGTCAGCTGAAGGAGAGTCCACAAGGAAACTAGAAATCTGTTTAGACTTGACCCAGGCTGTGAAAGCTGCCCCCAACTATAAGGCCCAAGCACCAGCTCCCCATGCATCACCTGAGACCAGAGTCCCAGCAGCACTGGCGGTTGTGGCCCAAACCCAGTCCTTGTCACATCAAGCTCCCAGGCACACCTTGTGACAACTCCTTTTGCTCATGTGCTCAAAGTGGCATTAAAGATGTAAAAGGAGGCTCGGAGCCCGTAGCTCAGTTGCTAGAGCACCAGCCACATACACCAGAGGTGCAGGTTCAAATCCAACCCAGTCCTGCCAAACAACGATGACAGCTACAACCAAAAAATAGCCAAGTGTTGTGGCAGGTGCCTATAGTTCCAGCTACTTGGGAGGCTGAGGCAAGAGAATCACTTAGGCCCACGAGTTTGAGGTTGCTGTGAGCTATGAAGACACGGCTCTCTACTGAGGGCGACATAGTAAGACTCTATCTCAGGGAAAAAAAAAAGATGCAAAAGCAGATACTTCTTTTCTTCAAAAAGTAAGCACACGCTCCACTCTTGAGCTCAGCGGTTAGGGAGCTGGCCACATACACCAGGGCTGGTGGGTTCAAACCCCGCCCAGGCCTGCCAAACAACAATGACAACAACAACAACAAAATAGCTGGGTGCCATGGCAGGTGCCTGTATTCCCAGCTATTTGGGAGGCTGAGACAAGAGAATTGCTTAAGCCAGCGATTGTCAACCTGTGGGTCGCAACCCCTTTGTAACAATGAAAATACATCCTGCATATCAAATATTTACATTATGATTCATAACAGTAGCGAAATTATAGTTACGAAGTAGCAACGAAAGTAACTTTATGGTTGAGGGTCACCACAACACGAGGAACTATATTAAAGGGTCACCACGTTAGGAAGGTTGAGAACCACTGGCTTAAGCCCAAGAGTTTGAGATTGCTATGAGCTGTGATGCCATAGCACTCTACCAAGGGTGACACAGTGAGACTCTTATCTCAGGAAAAAAAAAAAAAAATCAAACAACCCCATAAAAAAGTGGGCAAAACATATAAACAGAAAGAAGCTTTTCAAAAGAAGATGGACTAATTGTTAATAAACATGAGAAAATGCTTAACATCTTTAATCAGGAAAATGCAAATCA
>CAUYRH010003683.1:0-52112 GCA_963574655.1 Perodicticus potto
AGAGAGTTGGCTAAGAGGAGCCAGGTATCTCACTCTCTCGCCTCCCCCCCCCCCACACACACACACACTCATTCAGAAGTCAAAGCCGAATGAAGGTTTGTGACTTCCGTGAAGGTTGTGAGATGAGACACGCTCTCCCCAGGGTGTCCTTCCTGCAGTCACAGGTGCCAGGCACCAGGAAGTACAGGACAACAGATGGGCTGATGCCAAAACCTCCCCCAAACTTCTGCTTCTGCTACCCCCATATCTGGGACAAAGAGAAAAGTACCAGCCCTGATGCCAAGAGGTTGAGAATCTAGAATCTGCCCCACCTCCAGCTCAGTCTCCAAGAGCCACTTTTCAGGGGCTTTCTTTGAGAAGAGCTCTCCACCCTTCCTATAACTGAGGGGAGAGGGGAGTTGCTTCTACAGTGAGACATATAGGCTCCTCCAAGCTCCCAGAAAGAGAGATTTTAGGGAGAAAAATCTACAAAAAATGTCCTGCCCACCCCACTCTGCTCCTGCTCAGTCTGAGGGAGTTGAGGCAGTATATCCTGGGAGGAAAAAAAAATGGAAGTCTGCCCCTGCTACATACCCTCAAAGAGCTGGCCAGGCAAGACACAGCCAAATTCAGGCCCCAGAGAGCATGCGACACTCACAGGGGACTGAGCAGCAGTTGCAGTCTGATGGGCACAGGAGAGACAGCTCATGGAGGAAAGGCTCCTTGGAAGCCTCAGGGAAGGAAGAACAGCAAGATCATCCCTTGGTGTTCAAGGGGAAGCTTACATTGCATAGTGGGGCTTTGGTTTTCTGTGCAGCTGGGTCCTCAAAATAGAGATGTTTTCAGATGTGGTCTGAAGTTAGGGGAGAAGATTATCAGAGAAGCTGCTTGTTTTCTTCCCCCACCCCACCCTGAAGTGGGCACTCAGTGCTTATTGATAGAAAGAGGGGAAGAAAGGGAGGGAGGAAGGGACCTCCCTCAAAACCACAGCTAGGGGCAGGGCTTTCTTTACTCATAGCCTTTTGTTGCTCCACATGCAGCAATCCTGCCTGCCCTGGGCCCATTCCAAGGTCTTCTTCCAACAACCAAATACCCACCATTGGTGGGACATTTTCTCTGGCTTTGTGGTGTTAAAGAAGCCAGTAAAATCCTAGAGACAATGATTCTGGAGACCAGACTTTTGATTCTGGTTCTGCTACTAGTTGCATTGAGAAATGTTTGCTGGGGGCTTTCTAAGCACTGGGCCTAGTTCCAGACACTGCTGGTGGACAGGAGGGATAGATGGGAATCTTCCTCCAAGGAATCTCCGTCTAGTGAGTTTTAAGAGAGGTGGTGGGCAGACAGAAACTGTACAATCTGTGGTAAGTACTATGGGATTACAAGTGGTGTTGGTTGATTTCAATGGAGGAGACTGGGGGCATGTTGCCAGGGAAGGAGTTTTCACCACAGATGAAAAAGTCAAAATGGGACAGGGCAGAACCATTGTAGGTGGCAAGAACAACATGAGCAAAAGTATAAAGACGGCAAAATGAAGAATAAGGGCAAAACAGGTTTGCTGACAGTGGAGCAGCGGGCTGGCACCATTTGCAGAGGGCTGCAAGCAAAGGGGACACACTGAAGGAACAGTAGTGGAGCTGAAATGCATTGTCCATGATTGTAGAAATCACATCTATTTTTGTCCATATCCTAGCATATAGTATGTATCCAATAGAGGTTTGTTCAATGAGTGCAATGTGTATAATAGTTTGGAGAAACTGAGGCAAATATGAGGTGTTTCAGTTATCTATTGCTGCATAATGGCCATCCCCAAATCCAATGGCCTAAATCAATGACAGCATTGATTTTGCTCATGGATCTACAATTGGGCAGGTTCTGCTGGGACCATTTGCCTCTGTCTTACTCCAAACTGGGCACTGGAAGGCTCAGCCCCTCACATTTGGTTGATGCTGGATGTCAATTGGGACCTCAACTAGGACTACAGCCGGATATCTACATGAAGCCCTTCTGTGTGTCCACCTGGCTTCCTCACAGAATGGCGGCGGGGTTCCAAGAATCAGTGTCCCAAGGGAAGATCAGTGAGCAATTGTGTCACTATTTTTCCCTTTTTTTTTTCTTTTTATGTTGTACCAACATCCTCCTCAACAAAATTGTATCACTTTTAATAACCTAGTCTTAAAAGTCACATAAAATAACTCCTACCATAATCGTGGCACATCATATTCAAAGAAAAGGAACATAGACCCCACCTCTCAATGGAGGAGTGCCACTGTTACACTGGAAGAAAAACATGTGCCATGGGATACATTGGCACAACCACCTTGGGAAAATATCATCTGCTTCATAGGGCTATGCAACAGTCCTGAGGAGAGATAGCCAAAACTTAGACTAGGTCAGAGGTGGTAAAAAGAGGTTCATTTGTTGTGTAACTATGGGAATATCATTAAATCTCACTTTCCTTACCTATAAAATGAGGAGACCAAACAAGTTGTTCTCTGAGATACTTCCAGCTCTAACAGTGAGTGATTCCTTAACTATACACAATATGGGTGGTTCCTCATTTTCCCTCAATACTCACCTCAACCGCCATTTCCTGCCTCTGCTTTCTCAACCCTGGCACCCTGGGGGCCCATGGCTACTCCACAAATATCACCAAGAACCATCCTACATACTTATTTTAAACTAAGAAGTAAGTGGAAAGGGAAACCCTAAGGACAGATGAGAAGACCCTGAGACTGATCAGACTCCCACTCCACCTGCTGTGTACTCATGACCATGGGGTCCACTGAAAATAGCAAACATATAATATGGCCTCCCCCACAAGGAGTTCACAATCTCACTTAGGAGAGAGAACAAATGGGCATGAAATATCACAAAAACAATGTGGCATCCTGATGACACATGGAGTGAAGTTCCGAAGAAGGAGGGCACTGAATGCACTGGGGCAGGCAGGCCCTCCTGGATGGTAAAGGTTTTCTCAGACTCTAAGGAAGGGGGCAAACATCTTCATATAGCAAGATCCCAATAAGAGTCTGGTGTGGGTCTTCCCACCAATCTATATTACCCTCCAGCCTGAGCAAGACCAAGACCCCATCTCTACTAAAAAAAAAAAAGTTAGAAAAATTAGCCATGTGTGTGGTGCATACTGGTAATCCTAGTTACTTGGGAAGCTGAGGCAATAGGATTGCTTGAACCCTGGAGTTTGAGGTTGCTGTGTGCTATAAAACCAAGGCACTCTACTCAAGGTGACAGTGATATTCTGTCTCTAAAAAAAGCCCAAAAAACTATACTTACCCCCAAATGAGAAAGAAAAAGCCCAGTTTAAGTTTCCTCTGCCTGACAACTTAACAGCCACATGTCCCTTTGATTTAAAGACTAGGCTCTTTAGACAAAAGAAAGGACTTCAAGTGAGGCTCCAGGACCTAGTGAGCAGTAGAAGCTCCAGGAGAGGGTTTACGGGGAGGGAGACTCAGATTATAATGGGGGTAGGACAATTATCTGGATTTTGAATTTGCATGTATTTCTTTTTTTTTTTCTTCCTTTTTTTTGAGATAGAGCCTCAAGCTGTTGCCCTGGGTAGAGTGCTGTGGCATCACAGCTCACAGCAACCTCCAACTCCTGGGCTTAGGTGATTCTCTTGCCTCAGCCTCCCAAGTAGCTGGGACTACAGGCACCCGCCACAACACCCAGCTATTTTTTGTTGCTGCCATCTTTGTTGTTTGGAGGGCTGAGGCTGGATTCGAACCCGCCAGCTCAGGTGTATGTGGCTGGCGCCTTAGCCGTTTGAGCCACAGGCACCAAGCCTGCATGTATTTCTTTAAAATGTGTAAGCACCTAGTATGTAGCTAACACTATTTCGGGAAGTAGGCTGGTTTTTGTTTTAGTTTGGTTTGGTTCCTGTGATGCCCTCAGGGTTTGAAGAACGGTGCACTATTTTGGTATAGATTGGAGGTTATTTTGGAGTAGCTTTGAAGAATTTAAAAATAATCAGGAGCAAGCCATGCCTTGGTCTACCCTGCCAGGGAGGCTGCCGGGTAGGCGATCCTGAGCTCACTTGGCTTCTTAATGCCTCAAGCCAGGCTGGAGCTCTGTCTCTGTCCAAGGTGCTGAAAGCCCTTCATACTAGGCTTGGGAGGACACCAGAGAGGACAGCCCAGGTAAGAAAGACTGGGGCCCTCTCCGGGACACAGTGAAGTAGATGGCCACTTCAAACCATGAGAATGTTTATGGAGCTGGACTGTGGCTCCAGGAGGCTACCCTTCAGGATATGGGTTGCTGCCTGGGAAACTCAGGTCTCATTTAGCTGCATCCTAAATGCGCCTTCTTCCCTCAGCCCCACCACCACAGCCATCAAAAAAAGATATGGATACACTCCTGAACTTTACACATGCAACTCTCGGTATTTCCTTTGGGAGTTTCTGTTGCCTTATGAAACATTAGAGCCAGAAGCAGACACTTTCACATATTAGATTCAGAGTGGTGAGGACTCTTCCAGAAGGTTGTGTCACAAGTTATAAATGGAGTTGGACAAGAACTAAAGTGTCCTGGTTCTTAGTTAAGTATCTTTCGTACCTCACCAGCCCAGGCCAGGGATTTATATACCACATATAACAAGAGCTAAAGAAATAGGGAATTCAAGATATATATATATGAGAGAGAGAGAGAATGCTCTAGGTACAGAGGTGGCTATGTCACCACTCCTGAACTATGCCCTCTTCATTCTGCTAAAATGCTAAAATCAGGCAGAATTCAGACCCTACCCCAATTTGGCCAGGGGGAGATGCAACCCATATCCTGAAGGGTAGCCAGCTCACCCCATGAATCATTAGCTCCTGAGCCAGCCAGCAGCAAGGACCAGGGAAGAGAACTCAGATCCAACTAGGCCTCCCGCTCTATCATCTCCCCAACCTAGCCACCAACAACCATCCACCATTTTCCATACACCTCAGACTGTGCAGAACTCCTAAGGAAATGCGAAGTATACAGCCTAGCTCCTGTCCTTACAAAGATTGCGGTTATTTGGGAAGACAAGATGTTCACACGTGAATAGATAATATTACAGGAGCCAAATACAAATAATGGCAGCTAACAAGAGAAATCACACAATCCTAGATCCCAAATCCAAGAAGTGGTGTGGACCATGAATGCTTTGACTTTGGAGTAGGAAGAGATCAATTTAAGGTTGGAAGGCCAAAGGAAGGCATTACAAGGGAGAAGGTGTAAGGAGAATTTGGCTGAGCTGAGAAATGTGCTCAGGACCTCGCCTTTGGAGACTACCAGTCCAGTGCAGGGCCTTCTCAAATGAGAGAATAGAGCTGGTGAGAGTGTGAAGGTGTCACCAGAGACCGATAGTGGTGCAAAGACCCAAAATGTTCTGGAAGAGATTATTAGGTCTTCTCCCCTGGAAAAAAAAAGGAGGGGGGGGAGCCTAGAGAGCTCCCCCTTCTGGATCGATGAGGCAGAACATCACCTATTAATAAGTGGAGGCTCCTCCAGGACTGGGCTCAGTAGTTCCCAGAGCAACCTAGGCTGAAGTTTGGGAAACCAGACAACAGAATGAGAACCCCAGGAGAACCTCAGATCATGTCAGGAACATCTTGTTTGCTGGTGTCTTGGAGCTTGCTAGCATTCAAGGGGCATATGATCTATTTGGGAGGGCAGGAAAAAAGACAAATCACAAAATGACCAAAGGTACAGCAGGGTTTGGAGTCAGGATTTCTACATCTCACAGATCACTAAGGTGATCTAAAGGCTGCCCCTCTCACCCTGATTTGAAGAGAGGGCCTGGCCCCTCCTCAGGCACTTGAGAGGCAGGGGGAAGAGAGTTCTACCCAGCTAATCCCCTACATGGTTGCTATGGAATTTCCATGCTAGGCACACTTGATGCTCAAAGCCCTAGTTCCCAAGAGACCTGGCACCACAGCAACCACACCAGGAAACTGGGCCAGCTGAGGGATTGAAGGAGAGGAGAGGGAGAGAGGAGGGGGAGGAGGGGGGAAGGCCCGTCAGACTGATTCTGACAGCCTATCTGCCTTATGTCTTGCACCGGCAGATAGCACTGCTTTCTATGTAAGGCCCCACAGCCTGACACAGGGTCCCCAAGGGTCAGCATTCAGGAGACCTCAGCCTGACCCTAGAAACTTCTCATTTTCACTCTGGATCCCAGGAATGAAGAGAAATTTCAAGTCCCCACAGATGTTAAAACAGTCAGATCCACACTGATATTCTTGGCTCTAACTAGCTTTGGAGGGGCAGGGACCAGTTGAGGAGGCAGGTCAGTGAGGGAGCCCCAGGACACACTACCCACGTGCACATGTGTACACTCACACTCATATGCACATTCACATACACACATACTGCTATAGACAGAATGTTTGGGTTCCCTCAAAATTCATATGTTGAGATCTTAATCCCAAAGCGATGGTATTGGAAGGTGGAGCCTTTGGGAGGGGATTAGGTCATAAGGGCACAGCCCTTAACCTCATGAATGGGGTTAGTGCCCTTATAATATGTAAAAGGGACCCCAGAGAAATCCCTCACCTCTCCCACCATGTAAGGACACAGCAGGAAGGCATGAAGCGTGAAGTAGGACTTGAGCCCTTATCAGACAGGGAATCTGCCAATGCCTTGATTTTAGATTTCTACCCAGCCTATGGGGTTTTGCTTTACCAGCCAGAGTAAAATGACTCTCTCTCACTTTCTCTCTCTCTCTCTCTCTCTCTCTCTCTCTCTCTCTCTCTATCACACACAAACACACACCCATGCAGAGCAATGGTTTGGAAGGGAGAGTATAAACCCTGAATTTCCCTCAGAAAGTTAGTCTAAATTTCCAGAAGCTTCCAAAGGCCGACAGTCACCTGGCACTGCCAGGACAAGGTCTTAGGATTTCCAAAGGCCTCACAGCCACATGATTTTCCTATCAGTCTGTGGGCAGGCAGCAGAAGAATCTCCAGAAGAGGTCAGGCTGCTATCTGGCTCTGTCCTCAGGAGCCCGCCTGCAGGATGGGGCAGGCATCTCCAGTCACCCCCTCCCTGACTCTCCAACTGCAAGAGCTGCCTGCACCTCACCACACCTCACATGGTCAGTCTATATAGGGAGCAGAGAGGGACAGAAGGGTTGGCCCCTGGGCTTCTGGTGTTGGGCTGCTCACAGGGTCACTATCCAGAGCTTAAAGCTTATGCAAATGAGCCACTTATGTGGGTCCACCACGCAGTCTGAGGCTCAGAGGCACACTCCACTGGCCTTTAGCTGGTTGCCTGCATCTCCTCTCTGTCGTTGAGGTCTGATCCCAGAACTTTGTTCAAATCTCTTCTCTTTAGCTCTCTGCTGCTCCCATGTGGCCATCTCAAGAAGTACCAGGGCTGCTAGGTGGCGCCTAGGGCCAAGGGAACCCCTTTGGGACAGAAAGCCCCTTCCCCGGACTTGAAGCCCTCAACAACGCATATCCCTGACCAAAGCCCGCCCGCCATGCCCAGCCCCAGCCCTGCAATCTGGAAGCTGAGCAAGGCTCTCCATTCCCTGCCAGCCTCCTGATGCACAGCATGAGTTACATCCTGAAGAGAAGACCTCCCTAGCCCACAGAGCTGCTGCCCTCCCCTATTCTCACCTCTCCCACCCCCCTTCCCTCAGTTCCCCTCTGCTCCCCACCCAGCCTTGCCAGCAGGCAGGAAGGAAGCTGCTCATAGTGCTGAGGGTGGGGCACTTCCAGCTCACACTGAACAACCCCGGGTTGGTCTATAAAGAGTCAGGGACTTCCGCTCCCGTCACCCACCACCCCTGGCCCCTGCACACACATCCAGGCCCAGGGCCTTCCCTTCCTAGCACAGGGCCCCAAGGTCAGGGCATCCCCCTGTCCGGCTCTGCACAATGCTTTGGTCTGAGAGGGAAGGCAGGAGCAAAGTGTGCTGCTTTCTCAGTGTTCAGGAGGGAACAGAGGCCTGCCCACTCCTGGGACAGAAGCTGTTCCCCGCTAATAAGGGCCAATGAAGGCTGGAGTCTGGACCAGCCTACCAGGGGCAGGAACACAACTGCCATCAGGACCAGAGGAGCTGGGCATTATAACTAAAGCCCCATGAGCTTGAGATCCTGTGATCTAAAATTTGTTTCCTTTCAGTAGAGCTTTAAACCCAAAACCATGAAAATTATGTTTTTTCAGAAATCACTCTTTAAAATGAAGTTGCCCATATGAGCAGTCAGCCACTAAGAGGCATAAATGTGATCGATTCAGCAAGGATGCTGGCATGGAATGGGGCCAGAGCCAGACAGAGACCTGGGGAGAGGGAGGAGAGGCCTGTTCCCGAGGTACAGGAACCAACAGCTGTCAGGACATCACTGCTCTACCCAGAGCACCTTGCTGGAAGTCAGCACGTTCAGGTAATGTTGGCCACAGTCCCAGGAAAGGGGAGGAAGGAAACCCCCGACCAGAAACTTCTACTTCTGACTTTTTCTGCTTGACTTTTTCTCTTCCTTTTCTTAAAACCCCTGCCACAATGTCCTCTGCCCCAGATCAAATATAATAAAGGCCTATCCTGGCCCACAGCCTTCAGTGCTGACTATATTGAACCATGCTCCATCCTCCCTTTTGGCCAGAGAGTGCTCCCTCCTGGGCCTGTTCCCTTCACCTAGATCAGTGGTTCTTAACCTTCCTAATGCCTCCTAATGCTGCAACCTTTAATATAGTTCCTCATGTTGTGGTGAACCCCAACCATAAAATTATTTTCGTTGCTACTTCATAAGTGTAATTTTCTACTGTTACAAACAGTAATGTAAGTATCTGATATACAGGATGTATTTTCATTATTACAAAGGGGTTGCAACCCACAGGTTGAGAACTGCTGACCTAGACCGACCCTTCTCTTTGCCTGCCCAGGCCCATCCAGCCTCAGCCAGACCCCTTCTCAGTGGCCCCTCTCCACTGCCTCCAGAACACAGCCACTGGTCCCTGGGATGGCTGCACACACTTGCAGAGAAGCAAGCCAATATTTACGAAGCAGCTACTCAGTGCAGGGGCTCAGACCCAGCAGGGGGTCCCAAACAGGAAGATCCAATCTGTGTCTTCCAGAAAATGTAGGTTCACGAGGGGCAGGGGGGCAACTCACACACAGAACAGAGGAACCAGAGGAAGGAATGGTCCCAGGGCCTGGAGTACAGAGTGACAAAGAGCCACCCAGAGGAAGAGACCTCTAAGAAGGAGTTAGAAACACAAGAGAATTACAGAAGGTGATGTCTAACAAAGATAATGGGGAGAAGGAGCAGGGGTGAACAGGGCAAGGATCCAAACGGTGATGCAGGCCAGACACGTGTGGAAGGAGGGGCAAAGGGGGATTGGGTAGGAAGCAATCAGACACAGAGAGCTGAGTCTCAGCTAACCCTGCAGGTGACACCAGCATAGAGATGCCTCTGGAGGAGGCCAGTTGAGCAGGAATGCTGAGCCCACATACCTCCTGGGGCTGTGTGAAGTCCCCAGGCAAGCATGTGCCCTTGGACTGAATGCTGGGCAGATTTGCAAGCATCAAAGCTGGAAGCTGTCAGCCCCCGCACTTCCTGCTGTCTAGGACAGAGATCTGCCAGAATACCCCCGGAGCTGCCACTGCTTAGCCAGAGGAAGGGGAAAGAGATTTCCTTTGTGGGGGACAGCATAGCAAAGGTCAGAGGCCAGGTCCATGAGAATCACCGAGAAAGCCAGTTTCTCTAGAACAGAGGGTGAGCAGTGTGCTGGGGAAACTGAGGGCCAGGACGGTGTGTCAGAGTGGCTTTGGCCTTGGCCTTGGCTGAAGGTTTCAGGTGGGGCCAAAGCATGAGGTAATGGCTCTGCGCCTATAGCTCAAGCAGCTAAGGCACCAGCCACGTACACCTGAGCTGGCAGGTTTAAATCCAGCCCAAGCCCACCAAACAACAATGACGGCTGCAACCAAAAAATAGCCAGGCATTATGGCGGGCACCTGTAATGCCAGCTACTTGGGAGGTGGAGGCAGGAGAGTCACTTGAGCCCAGGCATTGGAGTTTGCTGTGAGCTGAAATGCCATGGCACTCTACCCAGGGTGACATCTTGAGGCTCTGTCTCAAAAAAACAAAAACACAAAGCATGAGGAAAGCCCTGATTTTGAAAGGAATCTGTCAGCAGCATGTAGTCTAGGTGGGAAAGGGTGACCCTGGGGTCGGGAGAGAACAGGGACAGGCCACAGCCAGAGGTGCAGGCAAGAAGTCATGAGGACATTAGCATCTGAGGCTACTTGTGACCTTGACCCCAAGGACACCAGGCACAACTCCATTAATAAGAACCTGTAAAAAGGAATCATTCTCAACCATGCACATTTTAGGGAATGGCTGAATACAGGAGCCAGACTTGGGGTCTGTCTTTCCCAGCAGCACATCGACAATGTCTAGAAGGGGCAGGGAGCTAGATTCCAATCCTGCTCACTGGGAAGATGAGGCAGTAGACTGGGACAGGCCCACAGTCTCAGGGCCTAAGAGAAGGCCTGGGCTGAGCACAGCACCACACCACCCAATCTCCCTCCTCCGGACCGACAGGCAGCAGAGCACGCGGTGTCTGGAGCAGGTTTCTCTCCGTCCATCAGGCCCTGTCCCCTCCACCCTCCCAAATGGGCAGCCCCCACCTCCTGGCGTGACCCCAGAGCTCTTAGCACAGCCTGTTCCTTCCGGCTGGTCCTCTTGCCCGCCCCCCACCCAGGCCCACCCTGGCCTTATCCTCCACTGTTTTTCACAGGAGTCCGGCCAACACAAATCCACGTTTGTTTGTCTGCCTGTCTGCCTCTCCCAATCTCTGCCTCTCCCAGTCTCTCAGCTTCCGTTTCTTTCTCACAGTTTCTCTCAGTCTCTGAGGTCTCGGACACCAGGGCTGCAGACCCAGATGCCCAGTCAGGGGTCTTTCTCTAGCCCCTGGATGGCACAGCACTACAACACCCAGCATGCCCTCCTGCCTGAGGAGTCTGAGGAGTACTGGAGCCTCCCATCTGCATTCTGGGAACTGTAGTTTCCCTTGCGCCCACACACTGGCCTGGACTCCAAGATCTCCCCCAGGAGTCTGGCCCTGCCCAGGCTGTGGTTGCCTCTCTCTCTGCTGACCTGCTTGCCCAGGGAAGAATGCGTCACTGGATGACAGGGTTGGGGGGTGGAGGCCCTGGATGGCAGCTTCCTGCTCTTTTGTGTCCCCCACTTGAGTCATGGGGGGCGGGGGTTCCAGGAAATTGGGGCTTGGAGGAGAAGGGATACCCTAATGCCAGACTCAAGGACAAAAAGTCACTGCATTCTTGCTGGGCCCATACATGTATCCCCAAGCACCTAAAAGGCCTCAGAGTCAGGGTCCAGGGGCACTTAGATTTAAAGAGGTTGGTGAAGGAGAACTCGGGTGACCCTGGAGGTTCCCTGTAGTCACTGTGAATGTGGGATCCCATCACCCTTCTACTGCTTACTTTCCTCCCAGCGTTTCAGGGAAAGGCTGGCAGGGGTGAGGCCAAAGGTGCCCCTTTTTGGTATGACACCACAGAAGACCCTTCCTGACCCTCTGGTGTCTCCACCTGCCATTCCTCCTCACTCGGGCTCCTGTGCTCCAACCCCAGGGCTCTGCTGGACACCTGGATTCCCACTTATCAGCCCCAGTCTTCACAGCGGAACACAGGCGTCCGGCCCCCCACCCTCCAGGCCATGGGCATGGAGCCGAGGCTTCAGAGCCTCCCAGCCAGCCTTGTTCCTGTCCCATTGTGTATGGAACGGGGCGGGGCAAGGGCCAGCACCAGAGAGCCCCCTCCCACTGCCCCCCACCCTCCCCCTGCTTCCTAAGGAAAAGGCCAGAGCTCCGCGCTGGCAAGCAGCAGAGTTGACGCGCAGCGACATGGGCAACTTGAAGAGTGTGGCCCAGGAACCTGGGCCACCTTGTGGCCTGGGGCTGGGGCTAGGCCTTGGGCTGTGCAGCAAGCAGGGCCCAGCCACCCCAGCACCTGAACCCAGCCAGGCCCCAGCGTCCCCACCCCCACCAGCACCAGAACACAGGTGAGGGCCCTGCACTAGGAGCAGGTGGGCAGGAGGGTTGCATCAGGCCTACAGCCCAGCTGGGAAGGCAAGGTCAGCAATAATAATGGTCCCTTGGTGTACATAGAATAGGACAGTGGGGGGTGGGGGGCAGAAAAAGGACCAGGGTCAGGGCCAGTGGGAAGCAGGTGAAGGTAGAAGTAAGGGTACCAGCTACAGAATCAGGGCAGGTCTTGCATGCTACTCTGCCACCAATAGTTGTTTGACTTTGAACAAGTTACTTAACCTTTCTGAGCCTTTGATTCATATAAGACAGGACTATAGGAGTACTTGCCCCATGGGGCTGTACACATCTAGCTCATGGCAAGCCTTTAACAAACACTAGGGACGGTTATTTAACCAGAAAAGAAAGCGACTGCATGTGGTGGTTATGAGAGAGAAGAAGTGGGGCCTTGTGGAAGGGAGGAAGGTTGGGTCAGGAGACTCAGGCCCTAGGGAGTAGGTGGCGGAGAAGAGTTACTAGGCCCTTGCCCCCCCCACCCCACCTCCACCCTCCACCCCATGGGATGTCAACCCCACTGGAACTTTCAACCTCAGTCCCCAGAAGTCTTCCCTGGGCAGAGGGGCCAGGAGAGAGGAAGGACCCTGAGGCCCAGTGGGGTGTCAGGCCAGGTGGCATGGTGCTAGGGCAGCAGGCGGCTCTGCGGGGAAGGGCTGGGGAAGGCTGAGTCCCTCCCTTCCTCCCCACTGCTGGCGGCTCTGGGAGGAAATGATAAGGCCTCCAAGGCTTCCCTTCACACAGGGGCTGCTGTCAGGAGGGGCACGTGGGGAGGGAAATCGGGATGAGGAATCCCTGCTGGGGCTACACTCAGCTCTGGCACCAGATCTGTCCCCCACAAGGTAGGCTTCATGGCAACCTCAAGGGGCCTGTACACCCCACCTCCAGAAGAGGTGAGGTGGGACTAGATGGGCTGTGGACCAACCTCAGGACCCAGGAGCTGAGCACTGGGATAACCCAACTGGGACCAGACTGAGCACCCAGGCATCGAACTGCAAGGTGTGCCCGTAACATATACCCTCTGGCCTACTGCCTGGCTTTTCTGAGCCTTGGGTACCTCCTCTGTAAAGGGGACATAGACATTTACCTTCCTCCCAGGTTGCTGGGAGGGCTGACAGAGAAAATCTCAGAAAGCATGCATGCAGCAGGCGAGCAACAAATCAGTGACATTATTGGTGCCAGAGGGAGCCTCTGGCTCCATCTGTAAGTCCTCCCTCATGACCACATCCCTGACTCCCAACAGCCCCCCACTAACTCAGCCCCCGGAAGGGCCCAAGTTCCCTCGAGTGAAGAACTGGGAGGTGGGGAGCATCGCCTACGACACCCTCAGCGTCCAGGCACAACAGGTGAGGCCAGGCCCCACCAGGTCTCCACCACCTCTCCAGAGCCAGGGTACTGAGGGGGGACCTCAGATGAAACAGAGAGGGAAGCTCCACGCTGCTCTGAATTGGCCCCTTGTCTCCTAAAAGAGTTGAGGACTTCTCCAAAAAGAGAACCAGAGGAGTTCAGGGATATGCAGGGGACTTTGGTAGCCCCCAATCCTGGTTCAAGGTCTGCCCTTGAAACCCCTCACTCCACCCCCTGCCACCCCCATTTTCAGGCTCACCCTTGACCCCACCCACACCTCTATGAACCCTCCCTCCTGCTGCCTCCACCCCTGTACCCTGTCCTGCTCCTGAACTTTGAGCACCCTGCTCTCCCAACCCAGGATGGGCCCTGCACCCCAAGGCGCTGCCTGGGCTCCCTCGTGTTTCCACGGAAGCTGCAGAGTGGGCCCTCTCCAGGGCCTACAGTCCCTGAGCAGCTGCTGAGTCAGGCCAGGGCCTTCATCAACCAGTACTTCGGCTCTATCAAGCGGTAAGACACTTGTAGCCCTCCTTGTCCCACTGAGGCCCTGGAAACCTCGTAATCACCTACCTCATGGTCCAGTCCCTTCCCAAGTCCTGACACAACACAGGGCCCAAGCTCAGTGCCCCCAGCTCTCTGTGCCCCACACAGCTTCCTGCTCATCCTCTTCCCTCCCCTCTTCTTTCCAGGAGTGGCTCCCAGGCCCACCAGCAGCGGCTCCAAGAGGTGGAAGCTGAGGTGGCAGCCACAGGCACCTATCAGCTTCGGGAGAGTGAACTAGTGTTCGGGGCCAAGCAGGCATGGCGCAATGCCCCCCGTTGCGTGGGCCGGATCCAGTGGGGGAAGCTGCAGGTGTGGCCAGCTAGCAAAAGGCAAGGTGGGTGGGGCCACTCTTGAGGCTTCCCAAGGGTCCAGAGCAGTGAGGAAACCCCTGCTTGTTCCCTTAAAGACGAGAAAGGTAAGGGGACTGGTCCTACCCTCAGAACCCCTGGAGACAGCCTAGCAGCTGACACCTGGCCATTAAGCCTTACAGCCATGCCTTGTCTGCAGTAGGGAAGAACAGCTGGCCCTCTGAGCCAGGTCCTCCTGGCACCCCTCCCTACAGTTCCCTCGCAGACCCTACCTCAGCCCCACACCCTTCTCACACACTCAGGGCTGGCCCAGCTTTCTGGAATAGCCTGGGACCATGGTGCTAGGAGAAACAAAGTAACCCACAGAACTGGATCTGTGACCTTGGCCTCCTTAGCTGTAACTGGCCACCAAAGAATTTAGAATAAAGCCACATGCCCAGTAAATCCCAAAGGAGTCTCCAATGAAATCAGAATGATCCTGTCTGACACTTGCCTAACACTTTAAGTTGTTCACTAAAGCTTCAGCTTAAGGGCAGTGCCTGTGGCTCAAAGGAGTAGGGTGCTGGTCCCATATGCCTGAGGTGGTGAGTTCAAACCCAGCCCCAGCCAAAAACAGCAAAAAAAGAAAAAAGCTTCAGCTTAGCTTTGAACCCATCTGCGCTTCCATAAGGGACTCCACTCTCAGCTGTCCCTGCCTTGGTCCCAGGTCAGTCACAGCCACCCTTACCCATCACCAACAAAGTTTCTTTTTTTTGGAGAGACAGAGTCTCACTCTATCGCCCTCGGTAAGAGTGCCGTGGAGTCACAGCTCACAGCAACCTCCAGCTCTTGGGTTTAGGCGATTCTCTTGCCTCAGCCTCCCAAGTAGCTAGGACTACTGGCACCCGCCACAACGCCTGGCTAATTTTTGATGCAGTTCGGCCGGGGCTGGGTTTGAACCCACCACCCTCAGCATATGGGGCCGGCGCCCTACTCGCTGAGCCACAGGTGCCACCCACCAACAAAGTTTCTTCCTCCCCTAAGCAGGAATGGGACCTCCCAGGACCCTCTTGAGGCTTCCTCTCAGTCAGGCCAGGTGGCTCCTCCTAGCATCAGAATGTCAGGATTGGCAGGGTCACAGGGGGAGACCACTAGTGCAGCCACCCTCTTCCCGTCATCATCCTGTTTAAGGACAGTCAGATGGCTGACAGGGTTAGCTGCCTTCCCCAAGCATCAGTTTGGCAGTGGCCAGGGGCGTCTGCTTGTGATACAGAGTCAGCTCCTGTGGGAATGGAGGGAGCCTCTAGGCCTAGGAGGAAGATGAAGAGCCAGCATGGCAGGGCTGGGTGTGCAGGAGAAAGAACCGGCCCATAGTCAGAAAGTGACTCCCCAGGCCCTTCCTCCTGTTGTAATCCCTGTGGACTGGTCCTTGAGATCCATCTCTCTCTTCTTCCCCGCCCCCCCCCCGCCATGGCTGGCATAGGTGTTCGATGCCCGAGATTGTAGGTCTGCCCAGGAAATGTTCACCTTCATCTGCAATCACATCAAGTATGCCACCAACCGGGGCAACCTTCGGTGAGTGTCCCCAGCCTTCCCCGCTCCCGTAGCAGTGAAGGTGGGGCTCTGATCAGCTCTCTGCCCACACCAGCTCAGCCATCACAGTGTTCCCGCAGCGCTGCCCCGGCCGCCGGGACTTCCGGATCTGGAACAGCCAGCTGATTCGCTATGCGGGCTACAGGCAGCAGGATGGCTCTGTGCGGGGTGACCCAGCCAATGTGGAGATCACTGAGGTGAGCACCAAGAGCCACCCATAGGGTGGCCTTGAGGCAGAGGAAGGGGAAGCCAGAGGGATGAGGCATAGGGGTACAGTCAAAGAGGACTTCATGAGCAGAAAGAGGGGCTCCCTCATTGAGGTGAAGAATCCAGGAGGGGTCCCCTCCATGAGGGATTGGAGGTGGCTGATGGAGGGAGTCCCTGAAGAGAGCACAGGGCTGGGCCCCTCAGACCCACCTCAGCCCGCTCCCCACAGCTCTGCATCCAGCACGGCTGGGCCCCAGGAAACGGCCGCTTTGATGTGCTGCCCCTGCTACTGCAGGCCCCAGATGAGCCCCCAGAACTCTTCACTCTGCCCCCCGAGCTGGTCCTTGAGGTGCCCCTGGAGCACCCCACGTGAGCACAACAGGGGCTGACTGCATTGGGTGGAGGGGCATGTCCCAAGCACCCCAAGGAAGGGCTTCAGGGGTGGGTGCTGGTGAAGGCCCCCCTTCACTGATCCAACACCCTGACACCCCCAGGCTGGAGTGGTTCTCGGCCCTGGACCTGCGCTGGTATGCCCTCCCAGCAGTGTCCAACATGCTGCTGGAAATTGGGGGCCTGGAGTTCCCTGCGGCCCCCTTCAGTGGCTGGTACATGAGTACTGAGATTGGCATGCGTAACCTGTGTGACCCTCACCGCTACAACATCCTGGAGGTGAGGGGCAGTGAGTGAGGGGCCCACGACTGCCGTGCCCAGGGCTGGAGTCCGACTCTCCCCTGGGTGTGCAGAATGCCGTCCACGGGGAGATTCTGAGCATTGGCCGGTCCAGGACTGACTCCTAACTGGAACTGAGATGAGGCTCTAGAACCACAAAGTTTGGGGCAAAGGGGTGTGTGTGTGAGAGAGAGAGACTTTGTGTGAATATGGAGTTATTTTTCCAGGTATAAGATCTATAACTCCGTAGCTTTCAGTAGATTCTCAAAGGAGATCTTGACTCAGATTACAGTTTTTTATTTTTTATTCTTTGAGACAGGGTCTTACTCTGTCACCCTGGCTGAAGTACAGTAGCCTCAAACTCCTGGGCAAAAGTGATCTTCCTGGCTCACCCTCCCAAGTAGCTAGGGCTGTAGATGTGTAACACTATGCCCAGCTACTTTTTTTTTTTTTCCATAGAGACAAGGTCTTGCTATTGCCCAGCCTGGTGTCAAACTCCTGGTCTCAATCTCTGAGGGCCCCAGCCCTGTGCCCTCCCACCTCAGCCTTGCAAAGTGCTGGGATTATAGGCACAAGTCACCATACCTGGCCAAAACCCCATTTTAGAGATGAGAAATTAAAGTGTAAGGCTTAGAAGTGACTGGCCTAAAGTGCCTCTCTGCTCTGAGGTGCCTTTGCAGGCAAAATCTCACCCAGTCCACTAGGCAGTCAGACTACCCAGCCAAGCACCCACCTGACTCCTACCCACAAGTTTGAGAAAGAGATGTTTTCCATCTGCTCCCAATCACCTCTGTCCCTACCAAACACACACTTCTGTCCCAGGATGTAGCTGTCTGCATGGACCTGGATACCCGGACAACCTCATCCTTGTGGAAAGACAGGGCAGCGGTGGAAATTAACGTGGCTGTGCTGCACAGTTACCAGGTGCATAAGCCCAGACTGGCCAGGAGGGCAAAGGACTTGGGGGTGACATGGGCGTGGAAGAGAGGAGACACTTGGTACCCGGACAGATGGGAGATGATCCCCAGCCCGGGTACCATGGGGCACCCTAGGCCTATAGTTCTGGGACACAGAACATGCTATGCCAGGAATTGCCAGGCCTAGTATGCACTGGGAACCTTGCTGAATAGGGCATGCTCAGTAATTCTGATTCCCGGGTCATGTGGGTATTGTAGTTCGTGAGACCCACTGGATTCTGGAAATTCTAATACGAGGATCCAGGGCATGCTGCGTATGGGGGTACAACGCTTGCTGGGAGTTATAGTTTGTTATAGACTAGTTAATACTTGCTGAGTGTTTCTTGAGGTCTCAAAAGTTTAGGATATCTAATGCGTATGGGGGTACAATGCATGCTGGGAGTTATAGTTTGTTATAGACTAGTTAATGCCTGCTGAGTGCTTCTTGAGGTCTCAAAAGTTTAGGATATCTAATGTTATTTTTAAAAAATTCCATGAGTTTTAAGGGCTTGTCTCATCATAGAGGCACATTGTGGCTATATAGGTGAAACCAGAGTTGTTTTTTTTTTTTTTAATCTGTAAATAGGTGTACTTTTTTCAATGCTTCTCCAAGTTACTTAGTAGGATTTCTTTGTATTACATTTTTTTCAAACAAAAATAGTGCAGGGGTGATGCCTGTGGCTCAAAGATATAGGGCGCCGGCCCCATATACCAGAGGTAGTGGGTTCAAACCCAGCCCCGGCCAAAAACTGCAAAAAAAAAAAAAAAGAAAAAGAAATAGTGCATAAGACTATGAACATGCCATTCTCTTTCAGCTGTAACATTCTTAAAATTATTCTTGAATGTACTGTGATGTCAATAAAGCTCTTTAGTTCATTTAAAAAAGAAGTTTAGGATACTTTGGTTAGGGGGCCAAGGCATACAGTTAATAGAGATAAAAGCTGCTATTTTGTGTTGAGCTCGGAGCATGGCCATGCAAGCTGCAATTTGGGGTGACATTGTGGTGTAAGAGGACATAGAATATGTTAGATTGGGAGTGGCCCAGGGCACAGTGAGGTTTGGGGTGACAGAATTGGCAGAGAGAGAATGGCTGTACTTTGTGGGCCTCATCTGAGCCCAGCTTCTTAACTTCCCTTCCCACCCCAGCTGGCCAAAGTGACCATCGTGGACCACCATGCTGCCACGGCTTCCTTCATGAAGCACCTGGAGAATGAGCAGAAGGCCAGGGGGGGTTGCCCTGCTGACTGGGCCTGGATCGTACCTCCCATCTCAGGCAGCCTCACTCCTGTCTTCCATCAGGAGATGGTCAACTACTTCCTATCCCCTGCCTTCCGCTACCAGGTATGAGTGCAAACTGGCTCTTGTCCACCTGGGCCCAACTCTAACTAAGCAGACCCTAGGAAGCTCTAACCTTTATATTCTTTTTTTTTTTTTTTTTTGCAGTTTTGGCCAGTTTTTTGGGTGGTGGCTTGAACCCACCACCCCCGGTATAGGGGACCGGCGCCCTACTCCTTGAGCCACAGGCGCCACCCCTAATCTTTATATTCTTTACTCACCTCCCCCCTACCCCTTCTTTGCAGCCAGACCCCTGGAAGGGGAGTACAGCCAAGGGCACTGGCATCGCCAGGAAGAAGACCTTTAAGGAAGTGGCCAAGTGGGTACCCTAGGAGTCCTGCCCTCCCTCACCCATGCCCTGGGGAGACCCAGCCCTATTCAGTACCCCAAAACCTTGTTCTGATGGGATTCAGACCCCTGCCTGGGAAGGCCCCACCTCTGCACCCCCGGGATACCCTCACCCATCCCTCCCTGCAGCGCGGTGAAGATTTCTGCCTCACTCATGGGCACAGTGATGGCAAAGCGAGTGAAGGCCACAATCCTGTATGGCTCTGAGACTGGACGGGCCCAGAGCTACGCGCAGCAGCTGGGGAGACTCTTCCGGAAGGCTTTCGACCCCCGGGTAGGGCTGAGCCCAGAAGGGCAGGGAGATGGAGAGAGGGGGCTCTGTCAGCATCTTTAGAGGTGCCCTGTTGAACAGGAGAGGGTCACAAGTCAGGGCTCATGAGGAACCCAGGACCACAGGGATTCAAGGATCAAGTTGGGGCTTGAGTATTGGTCTGCAGGGAGGCCCAATGTGAGGACAGGGCTGCAGGGAGCCAAAAGTCCGTGGGACATCTGTCTTCTCCCCGCCCACAGGTCCTGTGCATGGATGAGTATGATGTGGTGTCCCTGGAGCATGAGACACTGGTGTTGGTGGTGACCAGCACATTCGGGAATGGGGATCCCCCAGAAAATGGAGAGGTGAGGCCTTCTAGAAGAGGGGGCCACTGGGAATGAGGAAAGATTCAGCGTGGAGTGACCGGGTAGAACGCAGGACAAACACACACACACCACACACCCCAGGATAGAAAGTGGAGAGGCCAAGAGAGCACCCAGAGTGGGAAGGTGGACGTGGTACTGGGGACTGCGACCCTAGACAAGCCATGCCATTAGCCCACCCCTGTGGCCACTCCCCGCAACACACACCTGCTTCACTGTGTCCCAAATGCACATCTTTATATGTAGAAGGCACCTTCTGGCTGGCCAAAGAGAGGTTAATGCTCTCAGGCAGGCATTGGTGAATGAGAAAACAGGGATACTTCACTCCACTGAATGTGCTGTGCCAGCTTTTGCATTTTTTTTTTTGAGACCCCCCCCCAACACCTTCCCTAGTAGCTAGGAAGCTGGGACTACAGGTGGGAAGCTGCACTACCACCACCACACCATTTCTTCTCTTCTTAACAAAGAAAAGAGCCCTGCTGAGATGCCGATGTAGATTAAACGACTTCACTATCTCAACAAATCTTAAAAGAAAGAAAACAATAGAGCACCACCATGAATGCCTGGTGTCTCTAGACTGCCCCAGGCTCAATTCATTTCCTATCCTTTTATCTGCTCCACTTTCTGACGCTAACTGCCTTATTAGCACTAACACCCCCTTGTACCCTCAGGCAGGCTCCCTCTGCCCTGCCCGCTGTTTCAGCCCTCATTCTTCGGAACAAAACTAGCAGTACTAATTAAAGCCTACGTGTAGCATATATACCCAGATAACTCACAACCGAACAAGCGATGAACATTCCTATCACTCTAGAATGTTCCTTCATCAATTCCTCCAAGTGAATCCCCTTCCCACTGGGTCTGTCTCCCAGCATGCCCTCTGATACTACAGATGAGTGGCACCTGCTATAGAAAGTAATCTAAATGGAACCACACGGTATCATGGTGTCTTTCATGCAGTCTGTTTGAGATGCATCCACATTGCTGCATTATTTCACTCCTTTCTACTGCTGAGTAGTGTTCACAGTATGAATGTCCCCAGCTTGTTTGTCCGTTCTTCAGTTGATGGACACTGGGGCTTATTTCCAGTTTGAGGCCATTATGAATAAAGCCGTTATGAACATTCTTGTACCAGGCTTTTATGAGCTTATATTTTTATTTCTCTTAGATAAATACCTAGGAATGAAATTACTAGGTCATGGAGTAGATATATAACTTTCTTTTTTCATAAAACTGACAAACAGCCAAATGGATTGAACTGTACCCTTAAGATCTGTGCATTTCCATGTATGTTGTTTTTATCCTAGATTTTTTTTTTTAATGGAGCAAATCTAGGAATACACCTTACAGAAAATGGGAGCATACTCATTAAAGATGTGAACAAAAATACTTATAGCAGATTTGTTCATAATACTCCATGCTGGAAACAGTTCAAATGACTGTCAATGATAAATTGGATAAATAAAGTATGGTCTATTCAAATGCTATATAGCAATAAGTATGAACAAATTATAACCACACACAATACAGAGGAACCTCAAAAAATATGACGTATGAAAAAAGCCAGACACAAATACATTCTGTACCACAGGATTCACTTTGCTTTTTGTTTGTTTGTTTGTTTGTTTGGGGGGATTTATTTTTGTTTCCTTGTTATTTTTTAATTTTTTTTTCTTTTTATTTCCTTGGGGTTTTGTTGTTGTTGTTGAGACAGAGTCCCACCCTATGCCCTGAGCAGAGTGCAATGGCATTATAGCTCACTGCAACCTCAGACTCCAGCTGTGGGCATCCTGCTGCCTCAGCCTCTGGAAGCTGCTGGGATTATAGATGCTCTCTGTGGTGCCCAAATGGGGCACCACATTTCTTTTTTTTAATGAATTGGGGTCTCACTCTTGCTCAGATAAGTCTGGAACTCCTGAGCTCAAACAATTCTCCCACTTCAGCCTCCCACAGTGCTGGGATTACAGGTGTGAGCCCCCGTGCCCAGCAAGGTTCACTTTGTATAAAGTTCAGAAACAGGCAAACTAATGCCCAGTGTTAGAAATCAGGACAGTGGTGTGGAGGCAGCAGGGAAATGAAGGGAGTGCGTGGTGACTTCTGGGATGCTAGTAATTTTTCTTGACGGGATGCTGATTACACCGGTGTAGTCAGTCAGTGAAAAGCCACAAAGCTGCACATACTCAATGCCTGTGCTTTTCTCTACATATGTTACACCCCAACAAAACATTCAAACACTGAAATTCACATCTTGCAGGCTGGCTACGGGGACCTACTACACTGCCACCCAAATGCATCTGCAGTTCAGCTTGTAGAGGTTCTTTCCCTCCAGCTTTTTTCCTCCAGGAACATTTGCTTCATGTAGCTCTGAGCTGTTTTCATGGCAGCTTTCTGAAGAGGGCCACCTAAATGATGTCTGCTGGTGACCAAGACATTGCTAAAGGAACTGAGAGCTATGTCCACCCATGAAATTGGCTAAAACATGAAAGACTGGTCATATCCATGCTGGGTAGGCGAGAGGAAAGACTGTCCCTCCGCCATGCTGCTGTGAAGACGATGTGACTACCCCATTAAGCGGGGAGTCAGCTGCCCGCTTCTCAGGACTAACTGGCTGGCATATGCCAGATAGGAAGCAAGACATATGTCTAAGACTGGGCACCATCTGTGGGCCACACCTCAGGTGTCCTTCAGTCAGAGAGACACAAGTGATGAAACACCATGTAGCCATTAAAAAGAATCAGGTCATTCTTTATATATATTTATAAAAAGCAAAGAAGTACAGTATAGTCTCATTTTTACTTTTTAGCAAAACTATAAATATGCACATGCACATAAGTACAAGAAAAACAGCTGGAAAGTTAATACCTGTCAATCTGTTGGTAGCGCATCAGCCTAGAGGGGAGATGGGGGCAGCCTTTCTCTTTTTATTGCTCTACACATGTCCGTGTGAATTCTCAAACAAGTTAGACCTCTTTCGAAATTTTCAGAATAAAAATCAAGTCACAAATCAATAATAAGTAAAAATAAGGGCCAGCTGATACAATTTAAACTTCCGATTGTTTGAAATCAAACAAAAGTAACACTGATGCAAACTCTTCTCCTGCCAGAGCTTCGCAGCGGCCCTAATGGAGATGTCAGGCCCCTACAACAGCTCCCCAAGGCCGGAACAGCACAAGTGAGTGGGAGAGGGACACACAGGGAAGGTTCCCCTGTGTTGTGAGTCATTTTCCCAGCAGAAGATACCATGTAGCCCAGGGATGCCGGCCCTGGCTCCCTCAGCACTTGCCCATTACCAGGGTCAAAGACTCTGAGATAGGGTTAGTCCTAAGGTCTCCTTCAGAGAGGGAGGGAAGGCAGCTCAGAGGCCCCGGAGTGCTGGCCCTCAGCTTCTCTGGAGGCCAGGGCCTTTCCCACCACAGAGGCCAAGACCCTGAAGTTGTTCCAGGGTGGGCAGACCCTGGATTGTGTCTTCAGTTCCCTGTGACACACCTGTCTTTGTCCTCTCTTGCCAGGAGTTACAAAATCCGCTTCAACAGTGTCTCCTGCTCAGACCCACTGGTGTCCTCTTGGCGGCGGAGGAGGAAGGAGTCCAGTAACACAGACAGTGCAGGGGCCCTGGGCACCCTCAGGTCTGGACACCCTCAAGTCGGGTCACAGGGTGGGCAAGCTGCCAGGCAAACGGCACCAGGATGGGGTCTGTGGTGACAGGCCCCTGCACCCCAGGTTCTGTGTGTTCGGGCTGGGCTCCCGGGCATACCCCCACTTCTGTGCCTTTGCTCGTGCGGTGGACACGCGACTGGAGGAGCTGGGCGGGGAGCGCCTTCTGCCACTGGGCCAGGGTGATGAGCTGTGTGGCCAGGAAGAGGCCTTCCGTGGCTGGGCCCAGGCGGCCTTCCAGGTGAGCCCGCCCCCAGCCCCCATTCTGCCTTGCTCCAACCTGAGACTCCTCCAGGGCCTTTCCTTCTGAGGCCTGCAATGTCAAGGCTAGAAGCCTCCCTGCTGCCCTGATCCTGTTTGCTTCTTTGGTCCCTTCCTATTCTTTCCAAAATCCATCCTCACTTCACCACTGCACAGCCGGCACTTTGGGTCAGTCCCGAGTAGCAGGTGACATGAGCCCACTGACAATGGGAAGTGCCTCACCAAGCAGAAGAGAAGCCAAGCAGAAAAGATGCCTGGTGCGTTCAGGCGGTGCCCCGGGAGCGGGCACACTGAGGGAGGGGGTACAAGACAGGGCCCCCAACCCCAGATGGGCAGGTGGAGAGAAGTTCCAGATGGACACTCGGACTGAAGCTGAGGCCAGCACAGAAGTACAGGAAGTCAGAGCCCAGGGTGTACTGGGGCAGGGAAATACAGGGAGGTGGTTCCCAGAGTCTGTGACTCTTTAAGTCTGGGCTTCCAGAGGGGTGGCGGTCAACACTACCCATCTAGGGATCATGTTTGAGCTGACAGGGGCACATTCTCCCCAGTGCTGCTCCCAGGTCCAGTCCAGAGCTCAGGAGTTTGGCCTGACTTGGAGGAAGAAGGTGTCCTAGGAGGTGGGGCATGAGGAGGGCCATGTGGCGGAGGTAGCGGGTTTGCTGCAGAGGTCAAACTGAAAAAACATATAGGCCCTGGCTGGGAAGAAGGGAACAGAAAATAAGACAAAGAATTTATCCAAAAGGAACCACTGCAAGTTTTGTAGTGGGATGAGGCTGCAACATAGAGTTTCAGGAATACTACTGTGGAGGTGTGGGATCAATAAGAGCATCTAAAGATTCGAAGCAGGAAGCCAGGGTGGTAACAGCTGGGATAGGAAGGAAGGGAGGGGGCCGAGGAAGGAAGGAAGGAAGAGATACAAGACTTTGCACACACCACAGGAGAAAGATTACCAGGACCTAGTGATATGGTGCTCAACCAATCACAGGGGAGCCCTGAATTCCAAGCTTGGGACTGGCCAAGCAATTTGCTGGACGAGTGCCTGACCAGAACCAGATAGAACATGTGTCCTCCCAAAGGTCCTGCCCTATATGGCCCCCCTCTGCCACCCGAAATCTGTGTCCCTCTCCAGGAGCACATACTATCTACATGCACTGCACTGAGGGCTTTGGATAAAGTAGCTCATTTAGTCTTCACCAGAACCCAATGAGGTGTAAAGATGGGGAAACTGAGGCATGTAAAATGTAAGTACAGGAGTCAGAATGCAGGTCTAGACATACAGACACCTTCACTGAGCCCCACGTGGCAAGCACTGTGCTCCTGGGACACAGGATTAATACCAGATAAGTGCTGCAGATCAACCAGCATATGCAGAGGAGCACAAGCAGGGTCCCTGGGCCCAGTGGCCACACCATGAAATGGGCTAGAAGAAATGGTGCTGTCACCTCTCTCCACTGGGGCTGCTGGCCACACAGGGATGAGAGGGATCCAGAAGGCCCAGCTCCACTGCCCATGCCACACCCACTCCTCTGGGTAGGGGAGCAGGTCCTTTACTAGGGCCACTCCTAGGTGGCAGAGGTCCTCAGTCCTCACCACCCCATCCCTCAGGCCTCCTGTGAGACTTTCTGTGTTGGAGAGGATGCCAAGGCTGCCGCACAAGATATATTCAGCCCTAAACGGAGCTGGAAGCGCCAGAGGTACCGGCTGAGTGCCCAGGCCGAGGGCCTGCAGTTACTGCCAGGTGCGACCCTGACCTCACCCCGGCCCCACTGGCTCTCTAGAGACCTCAGAGCCCCACGACTAACTCACTCAGAGGCCAGGCCCTGCTCCCCAGCTCAGGCTCAGGCTCTCTGTCCTCCTCACTCCAGGTCTGACCCACGTGCACAGGCGCAAGATGTCCCAGGCTTCAGTCCTCTCAGTGGAAAACCTGCAAAGCAGCAAGTCCACGTAAGGATAATGGCTTACCCCACCCACCCTGCCCCCTGTCCCAGACCTCCCTGTCCTCCTCCACCCATGTTCGCCCTGCCCCCATCCTTCCCTGACCTCATGTAACTGTCCCCTCTCCCCACCCCCAGCCGAGCCACAATCCTGGTGCGCCTGGACACCAGTGGTCAGGAGGGGCTGCAGTACCAACCAGGGGACCACATAGGCATCTGTCCACCCAACCGGCCTGGCCTTGTGGAGGCGCTATTGAGCCGTGTGGAGGACCCGCCAGCACCCACCGAACCAGTGGCAGTGGAGCAGCTGGAGAAGGGCAGCCCTGGTGAGGGGCACAGTCTAGGGCACCACAGTGAGAGGGCTCCACCCCTTGGCCCCAGGCCCTTCCTGAGCTCAGGACTGGTAGGGCTGCCACCTCCTTCACAGTCAGCACACCAGGCTGGCCTTATTGCTGGACCATCCTCAGGACAGAGGTCTTTTCTGAGAAGCTGCCCCCTGCATACCCTCCAAAGGCCACCTCTCCTCCCCCGGACTCCTCCCAACAGCTCCCCATACCCTGCAGTATAGCCTGCTCTGGAACTGACATTGGGTCTGTCTCCTGCCACATTAGTACCTGAGGTTTAAATAAGCAGGGTGGTCAGAGACACAGGAGCCTAGACAAACACTGAGGCTGCCTAGACAGACCCACACTACTGTCAAGGGCAGGTTCTCTAACAAAATACCATAGGGCATAGTCAGAACCCCAAAAGCAAACATCAGCCCAGACAGTGCAGTTCCCACCATGACCTTTCCTGAGAGCTCCCTATGCACCACCCCCAGGTGGCCCTCCCCCCGGCTGGGTGCGGGACCCCCGGCTGCCCCCGTGCACACTGCGCCAGGCTCTCACCTTCTTCCTGGACATCACCTCCCCACCCAGCCCTCAACTCCTTCGCCTGCTCAGCACCCTGGCTGAAGAGCCCAGTGAACAGCAGGAGCTGGAGGCCCTGAGCCAGGTTGGGGTCACCCCAGTGGGCAGGAAGGGCTGGAGAGGCAGGCTGAGCAGAGGGGACCCCCATGCTATGAAGCCCCCATGCAAGGGGCTCCCTAGGCTTTCTCCTGGTTGACACATACTGAAACCTCTGTTGGCCTTAAATGAGGAGGGAGAAACCCTAAGAAGGGTCAGCTAATGAGGGATCAAGAAGGAAAGTTGCCATGAAGGGCTAGGGGTCTCCAAGCCCACCATATCGTGCCCTGGCAGGACCCCCGACGCTACGAGGAGTGGAAGTGGTTCCGCTGTCCCACACTGCTAGAGGTGCTGGAACAGTTCCCATCGGTGGCCCTGCCTGCACCCCTGCTCCTCACTCAGCTGCCTCTGCTCCAGCCCCGGTACTACTCGGTCAGCTCAGCACCCAGCATCTACCCAGGAGAGATCCACCTCACTGTAGCTGTGCTGGCCTACAGGACCCAGGGTGAGGCTGGGAATGGGGGCAGGCTGGCCACAGCAGAGCCAGGCCAGCCCCTCACAGGCCCCTCACTGGCGTCTCCTCCCATCCTCTAGATGGGTTGGGCCCCCTGCACTATGGCGTCTGCTCTACTTGGCTGAGCCAGCTCAAGGCTGGAGACTCTGTGCCCTGCTTCATTAGGGGGTGAGTGAGCATAGTGGGTAGGGTCTGTCCACGTAGGGGTGGGGAAAGTGCCACATGGATGGCTGGCACCAGATGGGGACACAATGCAGCACAGGGGCAGGGTACTTGCTTTGGTAAGTAGTGTTAAGGAAAGCAGAAAGGACCACAACAAGTGTGGGGTATCATTAAGTTAGGTCACTTCAGAACTTTGGCTAAGCTTTGGGCCTCTAGCTAATTTGGACTTGGGGTCCTGTCCTGAAACCATGGCTCCCAGAGACAGAACTGGGATTAGATCTGCTGGCCCTGTTGCTTTTTGAAAGTATAGCTTCTGTACTTCTGTGTCTATGGCCTCAGTGTAATATTGGAAGGCATGGCATCTAGTCCTCACCCAATCCAGTGAGGACTGGTTAGGACAAAGACCACCCTTGGCCACAGTGTCTGTAAGGACTCAAAGAAGGTGAGGGAGCTCAAGATCCCCTTTCCTTGTGCTGTGTTCAGAAGTCATGCCCTCTTCAATAGTCAGGAACCAAAAGTCTCAGTAGGACTGAGAAGAGTTCCCAGGATGGCATGAACTAGGCCCAGGGATCCAAACACACCCAGGAGGCTAATTTACAAATAAGCTGTTCCAATCTACAGAATACAAACCAAATACTGATGTTAAGGCATTTATTTATTTATTTATTTTTGAGACAGGGTCTGACTCTGTTGCTCTGGGTAGAATGCCATGGCCTCATAGGTCACAGCAACCTCAAACTTGGGCTCAAGCAATCCTCTTGCCTCAGCCTCCCAAGTAGCTGGGACTATAGGAGCCTACCACAATGTCCAGCCAGCTATTTTTAGTAGAGACAGGGTCTCCTTCTTTCTCAGGCTGGTCTCCAATTCCTGACCTCCAGCAAATGACACACTGTACCACATAAAGCTATTTATTTAAAACAAACACTACCCGTTAGGAACCAAAATCTGTCCTTCTCTTCCCCATATTTACTAAATCCCTAAGTATTCTTCAATCCAAATTGAACTATATAAGTTTCTGCCTTCAAGCAGAGTTCCTTTAATAAACATATCTAGGGACTTTACAAGCAACAACTAATTTGTCGGTGGAACTTGGGCTATTAGGAACAAAAAAGCAGGGAAGGGAAGGAACTTGACCAAGTGTCTCTCTGCTTAGGGCTCCGTCCTTCCACCTGCCACCTGATCCCAGCTTGCCCTGCATCCTGGTGGGCCCAGGCACTGGCATTGCCCCCTTCCGGGGATTCTGGCAGGAGCGGCTACATGACATTGAGAGCAAAGGTGAGGCTGGGGACTAAGGGGATGACTGGAGGGCAGGAGGGAGTCACACAATCTAGGGACAAAGGGGTGGGCTGGAAGGCAAGAAGCAGACAGGAAAGAGAAGGTAAGAGGCTGGAAGTGGGGGCTTATAATTAGAGTGAGGGAAGGGTTCAGAAGCAAGGGCTGGCCAGGCCCTGTTTGTCTGGCTTCCTTGGGCTGACACATAGTAGGTGTCTACTGGATTAAAAACAGAAGAAATGGAACTTTGGAAGGGATGAGGCTAAGACTCAAAAGACGAAGAAATGCCACTGGTGTATTCAGCATAGTGCCAGACTTCACCTAGGTGTGTCTAAGACCTAAGTAAGATACAAAGTTTTCAGGTTGGGAGTGGGGTGCCCAGGCTCGTTTGACAAAAAGTTGAAAGTGGGGGAAGAACATGAGGATGAAGCAGGGAAGGGGCTGAGGTGTCACACAATGCAAATGGCACAGATTCTGAGCCAGAAGTTCTACGTTATAGGCAGCCCCGCCACGGGCCATGCAGCCCAGGATAGTCACCACTCTGTATGAGCTGTTTCCTTCTCCGTAAATCAGGGATGTGGCAGGATCTCTATGAAAGCACCCTGAACTCTCCTAGAGCCCAAACAGCCAAAATAGTGGTTGCTTCAACCCAACATGTCAGCTTGGGTTAGGGTGGCCTTCACGCTTGCGCTCCGCCCCGGGGAGGGGCCTTCCCAAGCCACAGCGTTGTTGCCCACAGGGCTGCAGCCCGCCCCCATGACCTTGGTGTTCGGCTGCCGCTGCTCCAAACTTGACCATCTCTACCGCGATGAGGTGCAGGACGCCCAGAAGCACGGGGTGTTCGGCTGCGTACTCACCGCCTTCTCCCGGGAACCCGATAGCCCCAAGGTGCGGGACCCTGAGGGCTCGAGGGTAACTTGAAGACAGGAAGAAAGGGAAGGACGTTTGCGCTTTCCAGGGAGACGCCCTGCCCCAGCCCCAGCTTACATCCTCCGCCTTCACACACTAGCACTCGGGCCCACGCTCCAACTCGTAGCCCTTTGTGGGCCCGCCCACCTCCGCCCCAAAGGCTCTCCCCCGGCTTGGCTCCGCCCCTCCGGGCCTCTCCACCCCCAGAGCACCAAGGCCAACCTGGCCCGCCCCTAACCCCGCCTGCCCGCAGACGTACGTACAGGACCTCCTGAGGACTGAGCTGGCTGCAGAGGTGTACCGCGTGCTGTGCCGGGAGCAGGGCCACGTGTTTGTCTGCGGCGACGTCACCATGGCAACCAGCGTCCTACAGACAGTGCAGAGAATCCTGGCGACCGAGGGTGACATGGAGCTGGAAGAGGCCGGCGACGTAATCGGCGTGCTGCGGGTGTGGAGGGGCGAGGCCAGGGCCAAGCTAGGACCGGGTGGGGACTGATGTGGGGCCCAGGCGCGACGCGCGTCAGGTTCCCGCTGGGGTCTCACACTCGGTTCTCATCTGGTGAACTCTTTCCCGGCAGGACCAGCAACGCTACCACGAGGACATTTTCGGGCTCACGCTGCGCACCCAGGAAGTGACAAGCCGCATACGAACCCAGAGCTTTTCCTTGCAGGAGCGGCAGCTTCGGGGCGCAGTGCCCTGGGCGTTCGACCCGCCTGTCCCAGACACCTAGATGGGCTGCTGCGCTCGGTTCGGCCTGACCAGGACCAGCCACCTCTCCCTCCCCTCACGACGTGCCTTCCCGAATCTGTCCAGAGGTTGCAAAGATTCACCTTATTCCGTCAGGAATGAGCGCAGTGTCTCGCTCTAGGCCTGTTTCCGCCCACCTGGGTCTGCGTACATCGGGAAGGCCCCTCCCAGCAGTGGTGTTCCAGGGCCTACTGCTACCCACTTCGTGTTCTTTAGGCGAATTCTAGATTCCCCTTACCTCTCTCAGGAGTATCTGAAAGCTTAATCATTCAAGTATTTATTATTAGAGATTTACCACAAGAGACTGTGCCAAGTATTATGAGAGATACCAAGATGCATAACCCAGCCCATGTCAATTATGATTATGAAATGACAAGTTTTGTGTTTTAACCTGTGCAGCGCCCCCGTGTAAGGCACTGTTATTCTTTGCCAAGGAGTCTTACACATTCTGCTTGACTAAAAACATGTTTCCAACCAGACCTGGGCAGTTGTACTGTGTAGTTAGTTCCCTTGCTCTTCATCACTAAGAAGGAGGTGCTGGCCCAGCAGTGGGGAATGCTAGAAAGCCATATTACTGGCGGAGATGCAACACAGCCATGAACAATCTTTACTGCTTATGTTGTACAGGAACAGGAGCCGCACCCACCTTGGACATCACAATGCTAAAGTCCACAATTGCCAGCCCCTTCTAGTTTTTCCACTCACAAGAGCCATGGGAACCTGAGAGAGGCCAGTGGAGAAGCCACTGGCTTTCAGATCTTGGGCCTCATTGTTTCCCTTACACTTGGGGGCTCCCTCCTTGGCCTATGCCCCCTACCTAAGTATACTTGGAGGCTTCTTCCCAGGAAGCTGCTTCAGAACAGCTAGTTGGGGTGTGTCTCCTTCCCCCTTCTTGTGGGAACCATCTCTAAGACTTGTTTCCAGATGTCACTGGAAACCCTCAAACCCTTTCTCTGTTCTCTGGGACAAGTTCTTCATTGACCTCTAGGTCCTGCCCAGCTAAAGTATCTTGGGCCTGTTGTATGTAGGTGGCCTCTAAAGATGGCTCGGCATGTCTTTCCACTCCACCCTGTCCAGTCTCCTGTGGGAAGCCAGCAGACCTGAGGAAGGAGAAGGCTTTTGGCAAGCAGTCCAGGGCTCTGGCCTCCAAAGATAACCACCCCCTGCCCCCGTGAATTCCTAGTGTTCCATCCCTCCAAGTCTGACTCCAAACCAACTTCCTACTCAATCCTTTCTGCTTCCCTGCAAAAGCAGGCAATACTGACCCTGAAGAGTCTTCTCAGACAGTGCTAGAGGCCTGGACAGGTTCCTTCTGGGGATCTGTGGTCTCCTGAAACCCTCTAGGGAACAGATTCTGGGTCCTCTGGGCTCCCCACTGCTGTCTGGGGCTGGAGGCAGGACTGGAGCCTAGTGACAAAAGCCATCAGCTGGGCAGTGCCATGATGCCCAGTGTCCACCCAGGATCTACCCCCTGCATACCCTACTCTCCTCACCATCACTTGACCAAGATGGCTTCTCCTCATCAGGCGAGGGTGGCTGTGAGGCGCCAGACCAGGGCCTGGACGGAGAGGTGGCTGAAGCTGCCCCCCACAGCTCCTGCTGCTGCTGCTGATGAAGCTGCATGGAAATGAGAATCAGGGGCCTCTCCCCTCCTGAGGGCAAGCCAAGCCCTTGCCTGGGTGCAGAGGGCCTCGAAACCACCTCCTGCAGCTCGTGTTAGGTACCTCCCAACCTCTGTTTTGTTCACCTGCTTCCTCTCCACATTTCTCCTGTCCACACCCTCTACTCACCTGGTGCAAGTAGATGGCATGGAGACTCATCTCCGCAGAAGCAAGCTCTGGGAGCTGGGTCAGCTTCTGGCCCCCAGTGCCTCCTGGGGATGCACAACTGGAACGTGGGGTACAGTAGATCAGAATACACCCCCACCTTGGCTCAGCACCTGTAGCTCAAGCAGCTAGGGTGCCAACCACATACCCTGGAGCTGGCGGGTTCAAATCCAGCCCAGGCCCGCCAAACAACAATGACAACTATAAACAAACAAACAAACAAAAAATAGCCAGTCACTGTGGCGGGTGCCTGTAGTCCCAGCTATTTGGGGGGCTGAGGCAAGAGAATCACCTAAGCCCAGGAGTTTGAGGTTGCTGTGAGCTGTGATGCTACAGCACTCTACCCAGGACGACAGCTTGAGACTCTGTCTCAAAAAAAAAAGAAAACACCCTCCCACCTGCCCCCACCCCATAGGGCAAGCCAAGCTGGATTTCCCCTTCTGGATCCCTTTCGGCATCCTATTTCCCTCATAGAAGATCAACCACCCCCATTCCCCTGCATCTCCCCTGCATCTCACCTGGGGTCCTGGGCAATGCGGGAAATGGAGGCAAGGAGGCTGGCTGTGGCAGCAGCTGGACAGGGAGATGTAGGGCTCAGGTCCCTCGGGGGCAGGAGGGGGTGCCCCAAAAGATTAGACAGGAAGGCCTCTGGCTGGGAGCAAAAGAGGAGGGAAAGATGAAGAGGGTACTACCAACAGTGAGGCTGTAGGGGCAGGGAGAAGGGAGGTCTGGGATGGGAAGATCAGAGGGTAGACCAGGTTTGGGACTCACCAGAGGTGAGGTGCAACTGCTGAGTACCCCTGGGGTGGGGGGACTTCGAGTTGAAGTGGCACCCCAGGCAGCTGCATCTTGTTGTACCTGGCCCCGGAGGTGCCCAAGGAACTTAGAACTGTGCCCTGGGGGGCGCCATAGTGGATGTGCCAGGGAGAATCGCATCAAAGAGAGTTCAGTCTTCCCATTCTCTGCACGCTGAGACAGTGAGGCCTCTGTCTGTCCCTCTGATAGCCACTACAAGCAACCACGGTCTCTGTTATTGCAGACACTGAGAAGACCTCAGGAGGGAAGTAGGTGGGATAGGAGACACTGCCCCATTTTCCACATGAAGGAAATGGAGACCACAATGGGGATTTGGTCACCATCACCCCAAAGTACAACACCAGAGGAGGACCTGGGTCTAGACCCAGCTCAGGGATGTGGTCTGGCCTCAATGCTTTGCCTACCTGTGCAGACCATGTCCCCAGGATGGGCCTGACAGCTTTGGTCCAGAAGCCCATCTTTATGCAGCCCCACCCACTGGCCACTCTTCTCAGCCCCTCCAGTCATCTTTGCTCCCATCTGCTGATGCACTTATGTGCCAGCAACTCTGTTAAGGGTCCTACGGACATCATGTCTTGTCATCCTCACAAGCCTGAACCTTGTCTACTACTGTTGTCTTCATTTGACAGATGAGGACACCAGCATGCAGGGAAATGAAGTTGCTTGCTCAGGGTCCTAGGTGGCAAGTGATGGAGCTGGAGTTGGAACCCAGGTCAGCTTCCGGTAAGACAAGCAAACTCCTATCCAGAACGACCCCACTAGGCCAGGGAAGGGTCTAACCTGAGGGTGGCCATGGCGCTTCACATCCATAAGGGCAAAGGAACATATGTCCCCAACCCCAGCCACATCCACAGTGAAATGATGGAAGAAGTCAATGATCTCCAAGGCACGAGGGCGGAACCAGAAAAGCAGAAACAGCGGGGTGAGGAGGGGAGACAGAAGCTCCTCCAGCAGGGAAACCTGGGAAGTAGGGGAAAGCTGAACAAGCGTTGCTGAAGAGCCACACCAGTGATCAAGACCAAGAAGCCCCAGGGGCACTCGCCAGGGAGAGAATCCTCCAACCTAGTCACTCCCTAAGTTCCGGCATAGACCTTTTGTCCCATGCCCTCTCCGGGATAGAGCACCGGACTGCGCCGCAGCCCCCACAGCCCGCGACCCTCACCGCCCGGTACTGCAACAGCTGCGCCATCTGCTGGTAGGCGTTGGCCCTGCCGGCAGAGCCGGGCTCTTCGGGGAGGTAGTGCATGTGGGCCAGGGCGGCCTGCAGCAGGAGCTGCGGGGAACGACCTTGGCACTGCTCCTTGGGAATGAAAGACCTGGAAATGGGGAGAAGGGACTTGTGGTTAGAAGGACATGCAGTGGTTTAAGACGGCTCGGGGGCGACGACGGTGGGAGGGGTAAGGATTTGCCGCCCAGAAGATGGACTCACATAGCCCCAGCTCAGAGAAAGAGACACACCACCACCCAAGGGCATCCGCCGTCGCACCTGGCCACGGTGGCCGTGACCCCAAGCGCGGTCATGGCAGTGAGTACGTGCTCCACGGCAAGTACGTCCTCGTCATAGACGGTGAGAACTAGCAGGGTGGCGAAGAGCGCACCGGCGAAGAAGACCAGCTGGCGGGCTAGCAGCGCGCGCAAGGGCGCGGGGGGCGCGGCGGCATGCAGAAAGGCGGCGGCCGGACGATAGGCGCGGGCCAGGCGCGCTCGTAGCTCGTGCGGCAGTTCGTTGAAGTGGCGCAACTGCAGGCGCGCCAGACGGGACCAGCGGCGCACCCCGAGCGCGTCTGGCTCACGCCGCAGCAGCTCCACGTGGCTATAGAAAGCATGCAGCACCTGCCAGGCCAGCACTAGCGGGCTCAGTGCCAGGTTCACGGCGGCCAGCAGCAGCACCGTGCGCCCCCAGCGCGCAGCCAGGGCGCCCCGCTGGTCGCTGCGTTTATAGACGTCGGGCAGCTCCCAGCCCCCGCGGAAGAGAGAGAAAGGACCACGGAAAAACAGCAGGTCGACGTTGAGCGCCAGGCCGCGGCTGAAGAAGGCAGCACTGCCTCCCCAGGGCAATGGGCAGCAGGCCGGCAGCAGGCCCTTGTTGGCCAGAGCCACCTGGTAGTTGGTGTAGCGCAGGATCCGGTGATGGACGTCCAGCTCGGTCAGTGGCCGCGGCTGCACGCACAGCCCACCGCTCCGCTGCAACACCAGGAGGCGGGACTGCACCTCTGCCCAGGGCACCAAGCTGAGCTCCTCCTAAGGAGAGGGGACCTGCTGAGTGCCAGCCACCCCATTGCTCTCCACAGTGATGCCTGAGCCACACCCCAAAATGGGCTGCCCAGAAATCACCTCAAATTAACCATGACCAAGCTACATTCTCCCTCGCCTCCTCCCCACCTTTGCTTTCTGTCATCCCCTAACCCTGTCCCTAACAAGGACACGTCCTACTTCCTTTCATCCTTTTCTGAATTGCTTTGTTCCTCATCATCCCTGCCATTCATGAGACCATTAGTCATGTGCTTGCTGGGGACACTTCATTAGTAAACTCTCCAGGTATTGGACTGGCTTCTTAGCTCTAACGAGAAGGTTTATCTGATTTCCCCTCAATTGTATACAAAGAAGACAGAATGGCTGGCAGGTCCTTGGGGGATGATTCCTACCAATTTGCAGTATTCCCTCCAGTTCTGGGCCAGAACCTCCCCACCTTCTGCCTGGGCATACTTTGAGACCCCCTAGCCCCACCCTACTCCAGGACATCTAGCAATCTTTCACCAGATTAGCCTTCCCAAGACTCTGGCAGTGATCATGTCTGCTGATGGGGTGCTGTTAGAGCTCATTTGGGGGGCCTTCAAACCTCATCTTAGCCCATTTTCACCTAGCTTCCCCAGTCCCTCCAGCCTCTGCAGTTCGTCCTTGTGTCTCCTCTTTTCCTGGGAGGAATGGGAAAGGAGGGAGAAGAAGGATCCGCAGTCTCCAGCAGGAAGGTGGCCACACTCTCACATCCTCATCTCTGCTTCATGGGCCTCCCGATGACACCCCCCCTCATGCCTGGTGCTCCCCTACTCATGGGCCTTTTAAAACCTCTCCCTTGGCTCGGCGCCTGTGGCTCAACGGGCTAAGGCGCCAGCCACGTACACCTGAGCTGGCGGGTTCGAATCCAGCCCAGCCCGCCAAACAACAATGACGGCTGCAACCAAAAAATGGCCGGGCTTTGTGGCGGGCGCCTGTAGTCCCAGCTACTTGGGAGGTGGAGGCAAGAGACTCGCTTGAGCGCAGGTGTTGGAGGTTGCTGTGAGCTGTGATGCCACAGCACTCTCCAGGGTGACAGCTTGAGGCTCTGTCTCAAAAAAAAAAAAAGAACCTCTCCCTTGCTACGCAGGAGGAAGCATAGGAAGCGTACTACAGAAGGCAGCCTTTGAGCTGTCTCTTAGAGAACTTAGGTACAAAGCAAGAAGAGGCAGAGGCAAGATGAGGAGGAAAGGGCAGAAAGTGACCAGAGAACAGTGACAAGGCCAATGCAGTGGCTTACTGTAGTACTGGAGAGGGGGATCGCCTAATGGGGGACTTGAAAGCTCTGTTTTAGGCAAATGGGTCCATTTCCTTACCACAGCCTACAGATGCTCACAGCTTTTCCCCACCTTCCTTCCCTGGCCCACTGTGACTTGGAATGCCCTACCTTTCTTTCCTATCCTCCCAAGCCCAATCCAAATTCTTTCTGCTCTGGAAAGCCAGATGACTGCCCTCCCTCTAAATACTCCTTGTTTTTTAGCTCAAACATGTGACTCTAAGTCATCTCATATGAACCATCTAAACAAACTAGGCTCCACTAGGGCAAGTAGCATGTTTTCTAAGTGGTGGTACATACTCTGGGCCCAGGGCAGGTGTAAGGCCTTGCTCTCTTTGCTCTCTTCCCAGTAGTCCTTTGCATCTACACGGCCCCACTCCTCTGCCCACCCTGTGATGGCACCCTCCACCGACATGCTGGCCCAGCTCACCGGTGGGATGTGCAGGGCCTCCCTGTAAAACACCTGGATGTCCCAGTAGCTGAAGAGGTTGCAGACTGAGCGAAGCAGCTGGACTAGCCAGAAGGCCACAGCCAGGACCAGGAGGAAGACCAGCATGGGGCTAGAATGTATCCTGTGTGGGGTTGGGGACAGGTAGTGAGGGGGAAAGATGAGGGCCTGAGAGAGAGAGACCAGAGGAAGGGAAAACAGCCATGGCAAGAAGATCCAGCCAAAACAGCAGTTCTCCATACAGGGTCTAGAGAGGGGGGCCCCTACACTGTGTCTGCAAAGCCAAAACTTTTTTTTTCTGCTTTTTTGTTTATTTTAGACACAATGTCTCACTCTGTCATGCAGGCTGCAGTGCAGTGGCCCAATCATAACTCACTGCAGCCTAAAACTCCTGGGCTTAAGTGATCTTCCTATCTCAACCTTCCAAATAATTGAGACTACAGGCACCAATGCCACCACACCTATCTAAAAAACTTTTCTCAGATAATACAAATGCTTTCTGCTGTTTTCAATCTCATTCTCTCATGGGCATGAGGTGGAACTTTCCAGAGGTTACAAGACTTGTGAAGACATCACCTCACACTGACAGCCAATGGAAAGTGTGCTTGGGCAGTCTTAGGTTTTAAAGTTGTTTTCAGGGCAGGCCCAGTGGCTCAAACCTGTACCCTAGCATTCTGGGAGACCAAGGCAGGTAGATTGCTTGAGTTCAGGAGTTCAAGGCCAGCCTGAGAAAGAGCAAGACCTGTCTCTACTAAAATTAGAAAAACTAACCAGGCATTATGGAAGGTGCCTGTAGTCCCAGCTACTTGGGAGGCTAAGGCAAAAGAAACTCTTGAACCCAAGAATTTGAGATTGCTATGAGCTGTGACACCATGGCACTTTACCAAGGGCAACAGAATGAGACTGTCTCAAAAATAAATAAATAAATAAAATTGTTTCAGCTTTAATTTCAAATTAGATATGATAGTCATGGATAAACATGACTCTCATAAATAAAACCTCTTTGGGGTTCTCAATTTTAAGTGCATTAAAAGTACACATCATACACTTTAAATTAAATACAATTAAAGCATACTAAGTGTATTTTTGGTCTGGAGACCAAAAACTTTGAGAACTGCTGGATAGGGAGGATAAGGGAGGCTCCATTCTGCTCCTCTGCCCTCTTCAGGAGCTCCCTCTTCATGAGCTCCACCCTCCCCCGGATCCCACCAGGCTGTCACTCACCTCTCAGCACACTGGGCCGAGGGTAGGATGGCATCCAACAAGGTCACTTTGTTGTGGAACGGCTCAGGTATGGTTCGGTTATTTGGTTGGTTTGCAAAGAGAACATCGTAATCCACACAGCGAAGGAGGAAGGTTGTGAAGATGACAATGAAAATGAATTGTCTGGGGGGAGGAAATGTGATTTAACATCCAGCCCTGAGAATCTCCAGTCCTTTCACAGGGTTTAGAGGGTGCGAGGATGCAGAGGTGATTGGACTTGAGGGCCAGGTGGGCCTGCCCCAGCCCCTACACCAGCCAGTCATCCTTCATCCAACTCCACCGAGACCCTTGCTTGGGAAAGTGTAGGGTGGAAGCAGCAGGCACTCAAAGGTGCCAGAAGGCAGCAAGCTGACAGGAAGGGCCACAAAGCAGCTCACCCCAACTGGAAGATGTCCTCCAGCAGGATACAGGTGAAGCCATTCCGCTGGTGGTAGCTGTAGATGTGGCTGTGTGTCAAGGAATAAGCTTGAGGCACATGGGCCTTTCCTGAGGTCTCTTCTCCTCATCCCCAACAAGTCCTCCCACCCATGACACCTTCAGAGTCTCCTGGCCAAAAATGCTATTAGCTCTGAGGGGTCTTCACATGCCATCTTTACAGGCTTAGCACAAAGGATATCTTGGTGAAGAAGCTGTCCAAGTTCTGGATGTGATGCCAGGAGCCTGGGCACAGGGGAACAGTACGGGGCCTTGGTGCACTCACCTGAGTGATCAGGTCTCCATGCCCTCAAACCTTGCCAGATGCTCACCCCCAAGATGACCCTCACACTTACCCCGGAGGCCTTCAGGCACGTGAAGCAGGGGCTGCTGCTCCTCCCCATGGAGGGGTGAATCTTGGGACCCCTCAGGGTCACAGTCCTCTAGCCGCTCATAATCCTGTTCAGGGATTAGAGGGCCTATCCGAAGCCCAGGAGCATCCTGGGGGCATCGGCATGAGGGAGAAGTCACCGAAGCCAGAGGTGGGGTGGTGTGGGATCCCAAAGAGGGGGAAGTGGAGGCAGGTGCCATTGTGGGCTGTGCCTTTGTGGGGGTATCTGAGGCAGGTAGGTCATTGTGGCAAGGCTGAGAAGCCCCTATCCCCTGCAACACCAAGCAGGGGGAGCCCATGGGAGGAGGGAAAGAGGAGGAGGAGGAGCTTCTTGTATGAGTGGCAGGGGATAGAGAGTAGATAGAGATCCTCCCTCCCCTGGGTCCCCGATGAGGAGGAGGAGGAGGCAGAGGTGGCATGGGGAGGAGGGGCACTGATCTTGGCCCCAGGTCTCCCCACTGCCTCAGCCGCCCCTGGCTCCCCCCCCAGCCCATTCGGCTCACCATCCTGCGGCAGCGTCTCCAGAAAAGGTAGAAGGATGGGAGCTGTTGTTCCTACAGACGTCTGTAGAACTGAGCAGGGACTTCAACAAGAACGGTGACAACAACAGCACAAGATGACTCAGTCAGGGCAGGCCTCAGGCATCCCAGCCCTCAGTCACCTGTCTGATCACTCACACCCCTTCCAGGGCAAACTGGGGCCAAAGCACTCAGAGTGCAGACTCCATACCTGGGAGGGTCATTGGTTTAAGAGGCAGGAACTGCGGAGGAGACATCTATGTTAGACTGGATAGAAGATAAAGAGCAGCAGTCATAGTAACACAAGGAAATGCAGAAACCTGTGAAGATGCGAGATGCTCAGGGCTAGGATGCTAAATCCCATTTCCTAAAATCTCGACCCTCTTCCCTTCACATACCCATACAATAAATGCTGTAAGACCAAAATAGAAAAGAACGAGAAAAGAAAACATGTTTTATTGGTCTAAGGGTGCTGAAGAAGGAAATAGGGAAGCCTGTCTGACCTGGCAGTCATTGTTGAGGTAAACTGAGGAGAGGAGGAAGTGAAGATAGAAAGGGCAGTTATCTTGGATTCCAGAAGTAGTTAAGGGGGATTTAAAGTAGAAAAGTGGGGTTCCCTGGAAGTTCCATTATGTTTACTTCCTTACACTCTTGAATGCTGACACCCTTTCCAAGTCCTGATCCAGGATCTGAGACCCCCTGAGAAGCATCAGCGCTGAGCAGGCAGAGAAGGGCAGCTGGTGGCCAAAGATTTGGAAGGATAATGTGGGTACCCAAGGAGTCAGGTGAGTTGAGCTCCGTGGGTTGCCGCAACAAGGAGAAGGAGGCCCAAGCAGCTGGTCTGATGGCTTGCCCAACGCCATTCTTGAGGCCCTGACTCACCAGGTGTCTTCCTGAAACCCATTCCTGAGATGCTGACTCAGCCACCAGGTGTCAGGGCCTCCAGGGCTTAGGCCCAAAGGCTGATGTGGCGCTAGTATCCATGAAATTGAAGGAATACAGTGCTTCCTGGTTGTTGGATGAAGGAATGTGGAGGCAATCATGGAAGTACCCATAAAACTTGAGTCCACTGTGCCTGTTTTTCTCTTTCTGTGCCTCTTTTTTGGGTGGGGAACAGTAGTAGCATAATTTTATCCCTGAGCAGGAGGCAGAGTTATGAAAACAAGTCCCAGCCCTTCTGGAGGTGGCAAACTAGAATCTCACATTGCAGAGGAGCCAGATATTCCCATAACCTTTCTAAGACATCTGTCAAAATATATCATGTGGTGTCTGGGCTCAGTGGCTCACACCTATAATACCAGCATTTTGGGAGCCCCAAGGTAGGAGAATCACTTGAGGTCAAGAATTTGACACCAGCATGGACAACCTTGCAAAATCCTGTCTCTGTAAATAAAAAATTAGCTGGGTGTGGTGGCATATGCCTGTATTCCTACAGGCATACAGGAGGATCACTTGAGCTCAGGAGTTTAAGATTGCAGTGAGCTATGATCAAACCATTGCATTCCACTCTGGGCAACAGAGCAAGACCCAGTCTCTGGGAAAATTTTTTTTTAGAAAGATGGTCTTATGTGGAGTTTTTCTTTTTCTCTGCCCCCTCTTAAACAATATCACTCACTCAATATCATGGCTATTCCACATTAGGATCCCTAGGTCTATATTCACATTAGGACCCCTTCCCAGCCCAACTTCAAACTAATCCTGACACATTTTCTTACCCAGTCCCAACCTAGATTCATCCATTGACAGTCTCAGTGCCACCCTCCCCCAACTCAAGACAATTTATTATAAAGGGCACTTTTCCCTGCCAAGCATTTGGAAAAGACAGATGAATGACACAGAGCTACTACCCAATAAGACATTACAGCCCAGTGGGGAGGCAGATATGCAAACAAATAATTACACAGAAGAAATAACAAAGGTACAAGCTGTTCTGACAGGGTGAGGAAGGCATTTGCTGGAGGAGAGAGATTTGAGATGAGCCTTGATAAACTCCAGGACCTCCACACTGGTCATACTCCATAGTTGATGCACGGGGCAAGAGTATCAGAATCCTGGTATTCCCCACCCCCACCGCCAATACACATGACAGCCAGCTGTCCTGGAGTTCTGACACCCCTAGGAAGTACAGGGTGGGTGGCAAGTCATGTGCACGTGTTTTGTTGTTTTTATAACACATAGGGTATCGCCTTGTCACCCAGGCTGGAGTACAGTGGCGCGAGCATAGCTCCCTGCGGCTCCGAACTCCTGACCTCAAGCCATCCCCCCACTTTGCCTCTTGAGTAGCTAGGACTACAGGCAAATATCACCGCACAGGGCCCGTGCACGCGCTTTCAAAAAATTCCCCGTCGATTTTTCTTCACTTGTCCACTAGAGTCAGTGCTCTACATTCCCTAGAGACCAGAGAGGACTTCCCGTGTCCGCCGGGATACCCTCAGGAAAATGACCCGCGGTTAGCGGCTGACGCGTTACCATGGATACCTCGGGGCTGAGGGGACTGACTGTGCACACTATCAAGCCATCACCCGGAGACAGGGAGAAAAGCCGTGCTCTTTTTCGCTCGGCCACGCCCAGAGCTGGGGTGGTGATTTTCTCCAATCACAATTCTGGAAGGAGGAGAGCGTACAACGTTTTCTCCAATCACAGCTTGCAACGAGATTGATGCGTCTTTCCACCAATCATCGCCGAGGCGCGAGGCGGTTGTCGGGACGTGGGCCGGAGCCAAGATGGAGCCCATGGTGTGGTGAGAGTGAAATTCTCGTTGCCGGCTGCTCCTGTTTTCCGGCCCCAGCATGTTGGTGCACTTATTTCGGGTCGGGATTCGGGGTGGCCTGGTCCCAGGCAGGCCACTGCTGCCCTTCCGTTTCCAGACATTCTCGGTCGCCAGGTAAAAAGAGACAAACTTAGAGCGCGGTCCATTGGCCGGCTGGCAAGGCAGTGCCAAGCCCGCCGGGAGATGGAGTCCCTGCGCTCGCGCGAGGCCTGCTGGGAGTTGTAGGCTAGACTGGCCCGGGGTGGAGTGTCACTCCCTGGAACACTCGCCTTAATTATTAATAGCGATCGGTGCGGCCCCTGCAATATGCTCTGTGCATGTATATCTGTGTGTTGGCGGGACGTATGGGGCTCTCGGGTCAGTGACTATGCTGAGTGAGTTCCCAATGAGGCGGCGCCATTCCCGACTTCTGACCTCTTGAAATTGACGTGGAGATTTGAAAAAAATTGTTACTAGGGGTTGTTCAAAGTGAACCCAGCAAAAATGGGTCCTAGAACTGGAGACATTCAGCAGAGATAAAGAGTCAGTCTACTAACTCGAACATGTTTGTTCTTGGTAAAACACTGTACATACACTGGGAGAGGGAAAGGAGAGAGAGCGTGCCAGCAAACAAGAGCCATGAAACTACAGCCGGAAGATAAATGCTGTAGGAGAAGGGACTGATTTTCTTCCTGAAGGCCAAACAGGCGCAAGATTCCCAAAGGGCAGGTGGATAAGGAGTTATGTGTCATAAGCCCATCTGACTGATAGAGGACAAGAGCTGGGGCCCACTGGAGTTGGAAGTACTGGTGCTGGGAAGTGTTCCATCAGTTCTTGGCAGTGACTAAGCTCTTAGGAGTTTTAGTTTAGAAAAGATGAGAGAAGCTGGAAAGTGACCTGGGTAAATTATTTGAAGTTTTGAAAACAGACCTTAAGACAGAGTAAGAATGTTGATATTATTTAAACCAGGGGGAAACCCAATGAAGGATATCAAGTAATATTCAAGTATATATGTGTTCATTAGTTAGTGTTTTTCAATAGATCATAAAATGCAGCTAATGGATTGGGGCCATTTAAAGGTAAATAGTCTTAGTGCTGTGCATCACACCTGTAATCTCAGCACTTTGATAAGCTAAGGCAGGAGGATCACTGGAGCCCAGGAGTTTGAGACCAGTGTGTGCAACATAGCAAGGCTTCAGCTGTACAAAAAAGAAAAAAGTTCACTGGGCATGATGGTGTAGCCCCACCTTTAGCCCCACCTACTCTGGAGGCTGAAGTGAGAGGATCACTTGAGCCCAGGAATTTGAGACACAGTGAGCTGTAGTTGTGCCTACACAACACAGGCAGACCCCATCTCTTTAAAAAATAATAATAATAATAAAGGGCAGCGCCTGTGGCTCAATGAGTAGGATGCTGGCCTCATATACCGAGGGTAGCGGGTTCGAACCTGGCCCTGGCCAAACTGCAACAAAAAAATAGCCAGGCATTGTGGCAAGCTCCAGAGTAGTCCCAGCTACTCGGGAGGCTGAGACAAGAGAATCACCTAGGCCCAAGAGCTGGAGGTTGCTGTGAGCTGTGAGCCATGGCACTCTGACGAGGGTGACAAAGTGAGATTCTGATTTTTTCTAAAAAAAATAATAATAAAATAAATAAGGTAAATGTAATAAAAAATATTGGAATACTTTTTTAATTAGGGAAAATAACTGTTTTGTGAAGCATTTCAACTTTGTGTGGCATATACATATATGTATATCATCTTTTTTTGTTTTGTTTTGTTTTGTTTTGTTTTTTAGAGACAGAGTCTCACTTTGTCACCTCAGTAGAGTGCTGTGGCGTCACAGCTCACAGCAACCTCCAGCTCTTAAGTTTAGGCGATTCCCTTGCCTCAGCCTTCTGAGTAGCTGGGACTACAGGAGCCCTCCACAACACCCAGCTATTTTTTTTTGTTGTTGCAGTTTGACCAGGGCTGAGTTCAAACCCGCCACCCTTGGTATATGGGGCCAGCGCCCTACCCACTGAGCCACAGCCACTGCCCTGTTCATCATCTTTGATTGCAATGTAAAATGCATTTCCTTATTGTTTGCCACAGTAAGTACAAATGTTTGCAGCAGTAGTCAGGTCAGATTGTTCTGTGTCTCTAATGAGGGCATATAGTGCTCAACAAATGTGAACATTTGCTGAATATCTTTTATGTGCCAGAGCTCTGCTAAGTACTGAGGATGTGAGATATAGCTTCCTGTACTTCAGGAACATGTAGTCTAATGCGAAAATTGGACAATTACCCAAGGGAGAAGGAAAGTGAGCATCAGTATCTAAATGTTAGGATAGGTATAAGAACACAGTGAAAAACAGGACATGGCTGGGCACAGTGGCTCATGCCTGTAATCCTAGCACTCTGGAAGGCCAGGGCAGGTGGATTGCCTGAGCTCTCAAGTTCGAGATCAGCCTGCGCAAGAGGGAGACCCTGTCTCTAAAAATAGCCGGGCATTGTGGCAGGCATCTGTATCCCTGCTACTCAGGAGGCTGAGGCAAGAGGATTGCCTGAACCCAAGAATTTAAGGTTGCTGTGAGCTATGACGCCACAGCACTTTACTGCGGGCAACAAAGTGAGACTCGGTCTCAAAAGAAAAAGACATAGGGCAGCGCCTGTGACTCAGTGAGTAGGGCGCCAGCCCCATATACCCAGGGTGGTGGGTTCAAATCCAGCCCGGGCCAAACTGCAACAAAAAATAGCCAGGCGTTGTGGCAGGTGCCTATAGTCCCAGCTACTTGGGAGGCTGAGGCAAAAGAATTGCCTAAGCCCAAGAGCTGGAGGTTGCTGTGAGCTGTGATGGTACAGCATTCTACAGAGGGTGACAAAGTGAGACTCTATCTCCAAAAAAAAAAAAAAGACATTAAAAAGTAGGCAGGTAGGCTCGCACCTGTGGCTCAACGGGCTAAGGCGCCAGCCACGTACACCTGAGCTGGCGGGTTCGAATCCAGCCCGGGCCCGCCAAACAACAATGACAGCTGCAACCGAAAAATGGCCAGGCGTGGTGGCGGGCGCCTGTAGTCCCAGCGACTTGGGAGGCAGAGGCAGGAGACTCGCTTGAGCCCAGGAATTGGAGGTTGCTGTGAGCTGTGATGCCACAGCACTCTCCAGGGTGACAGCTTGAGGCTCTGTCTCAAAAAAAAAAAAAAAAAAAAAAAAAAGTAGGCAGGTAGATGGCGGTGCCTGTGGCTCAGGGAGTAGGGCACCGGCCCCATATGCTGAAGGTGGCGGGTTCAAACCCAGCCTCGGCCAAACTGCAAAACAAAAAAGTAGCCGGGCATTGTGGCGGGCACCTGTAGTCCCAGCTACTCGGGAGGCTGAGGCAAGAGAATCACCTAAGCCCAGGAGTTGGAGGTTGCTATGAGCTGTGTGACCCCACGGCACTCTACGGAGGGTGATAAAGTGAGACTCTGTCTCTACAAAAAAAAAAATAAATAAAATAGGCAGGTAGAATGGATGGGGGAGGCATCACTCAGGTAGCAAGAAGTACAGGCCTATTTGAAAGCAAGGGGAGGATGAGATGAAGTCTACAGTTAGCAGGATCTGGGGTATGAAAGATTGTGATGTTAAGGGAAAAATCTCCTATTCTTTTTTAAAAAAACTTTCCCTGTCACTAATTTCATCTCATATGGATCTTTTGAGCATCAGGCTCTCTGGGTTGAATGAGTTCTGCTTCTAGTGGGCCTCCCTCTGGTCAGTCTTGTCCACTTTAGACCCACTCCCTTCTACTACTCTGCTAGGATTTTTTTTTTTAAGAGACAGGATCTTGTTCTGTCACCCAGGCTGGAGCGCACCGTCTTAGCTCATTGTAACCTGGAATCCCTGGGCTCAGGAGATCTTCCTGCCTCAGCCTTCCAAGTAGCTGGGAGTATAGGCGTGCACCACCATGACTGGCTAATTTTTTGTAGAGACAGGGTCACACCATATTGCCCAGGCTGGTGTTGAACTCGTGGGCTCAAGTGATCCTTCCACCTGGGCCTGAGGTGCTGGCATTACAAGGCACCCTTGCTCCCACTCCACCTTACCCTTCTTCCCCACCCTTCCTGCTACCCTCACCTTATCTTTAAAATGCAAATCTGATTGTGTCATACCCCAGCCTAAAAACTTCTAAGACCAAGTGCTTTATAAAGACTGTAAGGACAGCCCTTCCCCCAAGGTTCCTGTGTCATCTGCCTTGTTGTATGCCAAGCTTCAGCCATACTATTCCTGAAACTTCTTACTGTAGACACTTTTGTCTCTGCCCCACCTCCACCCCTGGGCCTCCTGGAAGGCCTTGCTGACTTTCTAGGAGACTGAACAGAGCTGCTTCAGCTTTCCTGTTCACTTCCATCCTCCCTGTACCTCAGAGCAGAGAACCTGTGCACAGTAGGTTCAAAATGTCTTGAGCACATCAATCTACATAACTGCTTTTTACATATGGTAACTGAAGGAAAGAGAAGGTAATCAGTCTATCTAAGATGACACGTTATTTGAATTTTCATTTTTCTCTTTTTCCTCCTCCAGCCAGTAGAGGAGCGTATGGTACCCTTTCCCTTCATGCATTGTCCCACAGCACTCCAAGCCCAGAAGGGGAGGGACATAATAGGTCAGGAGACCTATGTCCAGCCCCGGCCCAGCCACCTATAGCCACTCATAGGCAGAGTAGAATGAGCCTGGATGCTGGAGTCTGACAGCAGAGTTCCTCTCTTATCTCAGTTCTGCTGCTTGGGGACAAGTGATTTCAACTGTCTCAGCTCCACATGATGTTTTTCATCTGTCAGGTGAGAACAAAGCCATCTTCTTCCCAGGGAGGTGGGGGCTGTGTCTGCTGTGGTGGCTGCAGTGACCAGGTGCAGTGCCAGGCACAAAAGGAACTTGTCTCCTCCTGACCTCTCCTCTTTGGTCACTGAGGCCTTCTGGCTTCTCTTTGTCCAGGGAGTGCTGTGGACTAGCAGTCATTACCAATGAGGGAGTCAGTGCCCCTGGAGGCTGAAAGGGGCCTAGATTGGCTGTGCAGTCTGATTCCATAGTCAGCCTCCTCATTCTCAGCAGCTTTACTTGTGTACGTTTATCTTAGAAACTAAAGTTGCTATAAATCAGCCCTAAGAAAGTCAGGGTCAAGGGCCTAAAAGAAAAGGAAATGTTGTTGTCTAGAGGGCTTAACCAGAGCCTGGTCGGTTTACTGGTCAGTTGGAGGACAGTCAGGGCCTCAAGCCATCAATGCCTTTCTTTCCTTGCAGGTACTCTGACGGTCACCACAGCTCCTTCCTCCTCAGGGCCGTGGCCCAGCTGCGGTCTAAGCTCCGGGCCCACCTCCCTCGAGCCCCCCTGGCTCCCAGCCGGAGCCCCTCTGCCTGGTACTGGGTTGGGGGGGCCTTACTGCTTCTGAGTAAACGTCCTCACCTCTGCCTTGTGGCACTGTGTGAGGCAGAAGAGGCCCCTCCTGCCCGCTCCACACCCAGTATTGTGGAGTCCCGCTTTAACTGGAAGCTCTTCTGGCGGTTTCTGCGCCCCCACCTTCTGGTCCTGGGGGTAGCCATTGTGGTGAGGCTTTCCCCACTCCTCCATACTGGGGACAGGGCAAGAACCAAGAAAGGGTCTGCAGAGGCTGTGAACCAGAGGTCACAGGGATAGCATTCCTGCCTCACTATGTCTCAGAGCTCTAGGAAGTAGCCCAGGGAGCTGGCATGTGAGGGATGCCAGGAGAATTAGTACAAAGTGGCTGGGTTTGAGGGGTACAGGGGCTGGAAGATGACATTTTAACCCTAGAGAGGCACTAGTATGTCCACACGACCAGCTTGGCATGGACAGAAACCAGGGCAGCCGTGGGAGAGGAAAGGCCAAAGTCGAGGCCAGGGCAGGGAAGAGTACCTCCCCCAAATATCTGTCCCCTCTGCCCTCCTGTTCCAGCTGGCCTTGGGTGCGGCTCTGGTGAACGTGCAGATCCCCCTGCTCCTGGGACAGCTGGTAGAGATCGTGGCCAAGTACACAAGGGACCATGTGGGGAGTTTCATGACTGAATCCCGGAATATCAGTACCCACCTGCTCATTCTCTACAGCATCCAGGTATAGCAGAGGGTGGGCTGCAGGCCACCCAGGAGATTCCCCAGGGCATCCCTGAGTGTATCTGCCTCTCGTTCAGGGACTGCTGACTTTTGGGTATCTGGTGCTGCTGTCCCACATTGGCGAGCGCATGGCTGTGGACATGCGAAGGGCCCTCTTCAGCTCTCTGCTCCGGTATTGCCAGCCTAAGGGTGCATAGCGGGGGTGACTGATGTGCCCACAAGGGCCCTGGGTTGGGGCTTATCCTAAATTAATGTCTCCCTCTTCCTCCTCTCGCCCTCCTGCCTCCATGTCTCACTGCCAGACAAGACATTGCTTTCTTTGATGCTAAAAAGACAGGGCAGCTGGTGAGCCGATTGACAACTGATGTGCAGGAGTTTAAGTCATCCTTCAAGCTCGTCATCTCCCAGGTCAGTGGCCCCAGTCCCCCCAGACAACCACAGCTCCCCAATGCAGACTCACCAAGCCAGCCCTGCCCTGCCCCAACCCTGATGTTGGGCCAAGGCTCACAAGGACATGAGAGACCAGTGCCTGGTGAGGGAGCATGGAAGTTCATGGCAGGGAGGTTGAGACCGCATCCAAACTCAGAGTGGGCTGCTTCTCCACTGCCCGGAAACCATCCCCTTTAGAAAGCCTTCCCAAGGACATAGACAAGAACCTTTCCTGACAAGAGCAAAATCAGTGGGCCTACCTTGTCCCCAGAGAGCCTGAATACTGCTGTTCCCCCTTATCCATGCCCACCATCATAGTGGCTGCTGCATGGTGTCAGGCACCAGCCTGTGGCATCCCTATATGGTTTCCCTGTGCAGCTCTTTGCTCAACTCCTGAAACAGGAAGAGAAGCAACCCGGGATTTGTCTCGGGGAAGGATGCCGTGGCTCATAGGCATTCTCCTGGCCCCTCATGCCTGCTGGGTGTACCTTCTCTGGTCAAGAAAGGATTATGTTCTGTGACTGCCACTTGGGCTCCTAAGCATCAGACCTGTGGCCTTGGCCTTCTGGGTGCAGAGCTCTTGCCAGCTGATCCTTGGTAAAGTCCCTTAAGTCATGGTGCTGATGGCCATTAGCCTCCAGCCTTCATTCCCGCTCCCAGGGACTGCGAAGTTGCACCCAAGTGACTGGCTGCCTGGTGTCCCTGTCCATGCTGTCCCCACGCCTCACATTGCTGCTGATGGTGGCCACACCTGCCCTGATGGGAGTTGGCACCCTGATGGGCTCGGGTCTCCGAAAATTGTCTCGCCAGTGTCAAGAGCAGGTACCAGCATTCCTGGCCATCCTCTTCTGCTTCCCCGGTGCTTTCTCTCCACCTGCTCTCCCCATCACACCCTATTCTAACCTGGCTTCATATTTCCTGGACTCCTCACAGATTGCCAAGGCAACTGGTGTAGCAGATGAGGCCCTGGGCAACGTCCGAACTGTGCGGGCCTTTGCCATGGAGCAGCGGGAGGAGGAGTGAGTCCTGGGAGGGGTGGGGCACACAGCAGAGCAGAGCCCCCACATGTATGCACACACACACACACTCTGCCTCACAGCCCATCTTCTGTCTCATGAGCGTGGCTGGCCTCTCTCACCAGGCGCTACGGGGCAGAGCTGGAGGGGTGCCGTTGCAGGGCAGAGGAGCTAGGCCGGGGCATAGCCCTGTTCCAGGGGCTCTCCAACATCGCCTTTAACTGTGAGTAAGCCGATCCCAAGGGGGAGCATAAAGACAGATGATAGGGTACTTCTCCCTCTGCTTGACTCTCTGTGGACAGTCACTAGGTGGCTTAGTTTACCTCATGTCAGGCTGCTATCTCGCGTAGGCAAGGGGGCGGGGGTTGGCAGGCCTACCTCCCAGCCAAGCCATGTGTGGAGTGCTACAGGTTACCTTCAGGGAATCTGTGGAGGGGCACCCACCCAACTCTCTGGGGTTTGCCTCACTCTTCCAGTCAGCCTCAGGGCAGGGCCAGGACTCAGGCTGATAGTTAGGTGGAGCTCTTCTGCTCCTGCCACATTCTCCCTCACCACCTGTCCCCTCCCACCTCCCATGTAGGCATGGTCCTGGGTACCCTATTTATTGGGGGCTCCCTCGTGGCTGGACAGCAACTCACAGGGGGAGACCTCATGTCCTTCCTGGTGGCCTCCCAGACAGTGCAGAGGTAAGTAGGGCTATCTCCATCCCTATGGAGCTCCCTGTCACCTTCAGAGTCCTGCTGGGTCAGGGGACGGGGTGCCAGCCTGCTATGGTGAGGGTCTGCTGCACAGCCCCAGATCTGCCCACCTACTCCAGGGAAGCACAGGGCTGGGGTGAGATTGCTCATCAGGGTTCTTAACAACACCCAGGTATACTCAGGAATGTGTTTGTCATCTTCAGCCTCCCAGAAGACTCAAAAGGATTCTTGACAAACTTTAAAAATTTTCTTCAATTGTGGTAAAATATACAATCTAAGATTTACCATCTGAATCATTGTTAAGTGTGCAGTTCAGTGGCACAGGCACACTCACATCATGTGCAACCATCACCGCCCTCCATCTCCAGATCTCTCTTCATCTTGCAGACCTGAAACTGTCCCCATTTTTCACTAAGTCCCCTTCAACCCCCAGCACCCACCATTTCCTTCTCTATGAATTTGACAATGCTAGGGACCTCCATAAGTGGAATTTTACAGTATTTGTCCTTTGGTGACTGCATTTTATCATGTAGCACACTGCCCTCGAGCTTCCTCCGTTTTGCAGCATGCATGAGAATCCCCTCCCTGCTAAGGCCAAATACACTCCACGTGTGAACAGACCATCTTTGACAAGCCTTTTGAGAACTGCCTTTCCCGGCTCAGTGCCTGTGGCTCAACGGGCTAAGGCACCAGCCATGTACACCTGAGCTGGCGGGTTAGAATCCAGCCCAGCCCACCAAACAACAATGGTGGCTGCAACCTAAAAATGGCTGGGCGTTGTGGCGGGTGCCTATAGTCCCAGCTACTTGGGAGGCAGAGGCAGGAGACTTGCTTGAGCCCAGGAATTGGAGGTTGCTGTGAGCTGTAATGTCACAGCACTCTATCCAGGGTGACAGCTTGAGGCTCTGTCTCAAAAAAAAAAAAAAGAGAGAACTGCCTTTCCCACCCACCCTGACCACTTTTAGGAATGGGAAGCTGAGCCAGTGTCCCTGCCAAGGGCTACCCCTTTAGCCAGTGCTTTTTATGAGTCTGAAACTACCCCCTCATCTGGGTCCCCACCCTTATAGGGTGACCAGAGCTGAGGGGCTGGCTCTGCCATACATGGCCCAAGGTGGGCTTTTGTTCCCTCCTCTTTCCAGGCTAGACAAAAACCTGTTTTATTGCCATTTTCCCCTTTGCTTCCCCCACCCACCAAATATAGAAAAATGCATAAAATGTGAGTTTACATTATGATACATAATTAAAGAGTAAATACACTATAAATAATTAAAGAGTGAAGACTTGGGCGGTGCCCGTGGCTCAGCGGGTAGGGCGCTGGCCCCATATACCGAAGGTGGTGGGTTCAAACCCGGCCCAGCCAGCTAAAACAGCAGTGGCAACTGCAACCAAAAATATCCGGGCATTGTGGCAGGCGCCTGTAGTCCCAGCTACTTGGGAGGCTGAGGCAAGAGAATCGCTTAAGCCCAAGAGTTGAAGGTTGCTGTGAGCTGTGATGCCATGGCATTCTACCAAGGGTGACAGAGTGAGACTCTGTCTGAAAAAAAGAAAAAAAAAGAGTGTGAAGACTTGTTACCATCAACCAT